>VUJU01003257.1:15703-27569 GCA_009835225.1 Aphis craccivora | reverse complement strand
ATAGTAAAATACTGGTTGATTATTTATACTTGCCTAATCCTCTTATTCACTACGGAACCCGCACAGCGTGTCCAACCTCCCGATTATTATTAAAGGGATTGGTACGTTTTACATTGTTCATTTATCGTTCATTCTCGTAACAGTGTTGGGAGCGATATGGATTCCTACCCATATCGCTCCCAATTAATATAATATATTAATAATAAATAATATATTATTAATTATAATAATTCCTATTCCTACGTAGGAATTAAATATGTATGTATTAAATAAATAATGTTTGTGTGTTTGTGTTGTGTAGTCAATTGTGGTTCTAATGTGAATTGTACCTAAAAGACAAAAACAAAATTTATTAGGTACATTTTTTAAGTTTTAACAATTCAAATACTTGTAGGTACGAAAAAAATACAAAATAATATATACATACATTTTTTAAAAGTATTAAATATCAAAGATTTTGATTTAAAAAGAGTACTTTAGATACTTTACTAGGTTTAAATCCGGTTTCTTTGTTCTGTTAAAGTCATTCCAGCTTTACTAAACAGGCGCTCACACGGTACTGGTGTAGCTATAATACACAATCTTTTTAACACCAATTTATATAAATGGGGATATTGCAATTTTCTATTATTCCACCAGATAAGAGGATTCTCATGTCTATTTAAAATTGGCTCATTCATATACTTATCCAATTCTACTATTCCAGCTGCTTGAGGATTATGTGAAGCTCTGCTCCTGTTGTACTGTTCATCAAACGATTTCCATAACAGTGAACTACTAGTACTAGACTCATCACTTTGTTGAGTAGTATTGTCATGTTGTGTATGTGTGTCTTCAATTTCAACAGAACACACTTTTTGCCTTGATTTGTTAAGAGCATTTGTATATTTTTGTTCACTTATATTTGTAAATGTCAACTTCTTATACCACAGATCTAATAATGCAGCATGTGTAACTAGATCATTATCCTCTAATGGTTTCAGACGAGAAGTTATCTGTTGCTTTAAGGTTAATACCATAGTGTGTAAATTAATCGGTAAGGTTATATCTTGTTCATACTTGTTCATAGATTCAAAAATGACATCAGTAAATATCAAGACCACTGAAAGTGTGACATATCGATCACCACTGATTTCTTTTGTCACCTTATAAAAAATTTCAAGTACTTCTGCAGCCTTCTCAACAATAATCCATTCTTCTGGAGTCAACATCTCGACGTTTGATTGAAGTACAGCCAATGTTGAGTTTATTGCATCTTTTACTTTGATAAAACGTTGCAACATATCATAAGTAGAGTTCCATCTTGTTGCAACGTCTTGTATGAGTTTTAGCTTTGGCATATTCATCTGTTCTTGAGTGGCTTGTAATTTTGCTAATGCATGATGACTGCGCTTAGAGTATCCGACTATGCTCTTAAGTTTCTGGATGACCGATGAAATATCCTTAAGACCATTTTGGACCGCCAGATTCAATGTGTGAGCAAAACATGAAACCTGGCGATACCTTGTCTTTTGTATGGCATTAGTGACATTAGCTGCATTATCACTGACGATCGCTGTCACTTTATGAGTTATATTCCAATTTCTCACAATTTTCATAAGTTTTTCGTTTAAATTGTCTCCTGTATGTCGTTCACTAAATTCTGTACAGTCAAGACAGAAGGATTTCAACTCAGTATTACCATAAAAAAAATGAGCAGTTGTGGCCATAAAACTTAAGTTCTCATTTGAAGTCCAACAATCTGTTGTAAGACACACTGCTACAGTTGAGTCTATTAAAAATTGTACATTGTTTTGCAATTTTCATAAAGTCTCGGTATTATGTTGTTAGAGACAGTCTTCCTGCTTGGAAATACATAAGAAGGATTCGGCATATTCAAAAATGTCTTGAACTCTGGGTCCTCAACAAGAGCAAATGGGTAATATCTAAAATAAAATATATTATTTATATATTTATCAAACATAGCAGGTACACTAAAAGTATGTATTACCTCTTCACAATCATTTTAGCAAGTTGCTCATCAAACTGTTTTTTTTTTTGTAACTGATAGAGGTCGAGATTGTTGAACGAAATCAGTCAGTCGTGCTTGTTTATGTGGACGATTAAGTGACTGTTGAAAATTATCAGAAATACTAGCAATTATTGGTGTCAAAACTGAACTGGTCTGTGCTACGTTAAGTGAACTAATAGATGCAGTTGAGGTACTTGGTTGAGGATTATCAAGTTCGTTAAGTAGTGTATCTTAAATAATAATAAATTGATTATGAAAGTGACATTTAAGTTAAAACTTTTGAATATTTTTAAATACAATTATTATTAATAAGCACGACGAATAAAAACAAAAAAATTTAAGTACCTCTTTGATTAGATTCATTTCTATTTATAGATACAGTTGAATGCTTTGCTGTCAAATGTCTTTTAAGATTATTTAAATTTCCACTAGAAATACTCAATTGTACACTGCAATAACCACATTTGGCTTTGTTACCATCTACCGACTTAAAATGATTCCATGTTTCCGATGTTCTTCCTCTGTAGTATGGCATTTCTATTTAAAATTATTAACTTTTGTGTAATAAATTATAGATTTATTTGAAACTATATAATTTTAACTTAAATTTTTATTTTCAAACTAAACAAATGTCAATATATTTACATTTTACTCGTTAATGTAGGTTTATACATAATATATTAGTGTACATTTTTCAGAACATTGAGCCTGTTCCATTCTGTACTGTTTTGTTAAAAATAAAAATGAATATAATGTGCATCAAAAGTGTTAATATTTAAATATGTTTGCTTACTTGAAATAATTATGAAATAACATTTGAAAATATATAATATTTGATAATATTTAAATATATTTTTATTATTTATAATAATAAATGTTGAAAATAAATATAATTTAAACTAGGTAGCTTCACAACTTCTTAAGATACCTTCTATGCTTGAGAAATTTTAGTAATTATAGCCTACACAATTAACATTAAAAGGATCCCTATGATACATACATAGGTATAATCTAAAAAATATCATAAGACCATATTATATTATTTCTCTCAAAATATTTAATCCTCGTAACATAGTTTATTATAGTTTCAGTTGTGAATCATACAATAATAAATAAAAGCAATACATTTTTGACTAATTAAATAAAAATAATAATTCAAGTCAATAATATAATATAAAATATTAATATTAGTCTATTAAAAATTAATCAGATTTTTTTTTTTTTTTTTGTATATCTTTAGTATATACCTACATTGTAGTAGTTCCTCAGTTTTAAAGCTAAAAAACATATTTCAGTTTGAAAAGTGCCTTTACTATTAAAAAAAAGTATTTTGTGTTATAAAATTAATCTTCAACTACTCAATTGATTTTTTTAAACCTTAAAGAGAAATACTAAGTGTAGAGCAGACTTGTAAAGTATTTGAGTAAATTTATTTAAATAATTTTACAGTATTTAGAAAGTATTCTAAATACTTTTAAAATTAAGTATTTGGAAAGTAATTTAATTAAATAGGTACCTATTTTTTTGTATTTTTTTTATTTAAATACAATTTAATAAGTATCTTTTAAAAGACTGCTTATGAGGTCAGGTTACTAGGTACCTAAAATAATATTTATCTATGTATACAGATAGGAAACAGGAAGTTCAAATGTGAAATTATAATATTTCAGAATAATAATAACTAAATTGACATATTGTACTTACTTAAAATGGAAATGCAAATTTGAATGTTACAGATCCTTTTCAGTCCCAGGTAAGAATAAATACAATCAACACAGACAATCACTCAGACAGTAAAATAATGTTTTAAAACAAAAACGTTGGAAGACCAAAATACTAAATAGCTAAATGCAATTAAATGTGAGCAATAGTGCAATATAGTTACTAATACATATGCCACATGGATCTTTCTGATACTATACTGTAGGATAGGAATAGGAAATAAATAAACATATTATACAAACGAACACTGATATTTTGTAAAAAAATCTTTTGTTTTTGGAAATTCCAAGAATAATATTTGTATAAAAAAACATTATATTTTGGTAGTAGGCTTAAGAGATTTGTGTATATTAATATATTGTATAATGTATTGATATTATGGTTTAATGATAATGTTAAAAATGATATGAGAAGTGACTAAACCGATAACACGTTCGGCCTGGTAGTTGGTACAAGTACAACTGTGGTAGATTATCGTCGGGTAAACTCGTTCGTATTCGTTCGTAGTTCACTTCACACTTGATCGTTCATCTTCCACATCGTTCAATCGTTCATTAGTGATTGGTTCATATTTTTCATTATCTCATGTAGTGTGTACGGTGGTACCAGTTGAACGAAACGTTTCAATTGAACGATTTATTTTTCATTATCGTTCGTTCGTTCGTTCATCAACCAATCGTTCAATGAACTTGGTCGTTCGTGATCGACACATCCCTATTCCCTACCACAAAGTACCAACTTTATTCACTTTTCTATCAGAAACAGGGCTCACTTTTTAAAATCGAAACATTTTTACTGCTCCAAAACGTGGTGACAAACGCAAAAAAAAACACATTATTGTAAAATTAATACATTCATCACTTCATTCAGAATCTAAAAACAGTTCTTAAATCACTTTAAATTCAGTCTTGCATTATATTATTTTAATATTTTATTTGTTCATAGAATGAATGACAGTCATCAGGAATTCCTTTTGTATGTTAATGATCCCATTTGGTTTTAGGTATTTTTAAACTTGATTTGTGAAGCTGGTCATAAACTACAGAGAATGGACAGAGAATGTTTTTCTTTATTTCTGTACAGAATCTAGGTCAGAATATTCATGGTTAAAGTCTAGTTTGTAATCAATTGTACCATTACAATTATATCGGATAGCTTTAATATTAGTTACAGTAGGGTCTCCAGCGTCCTTCCCTGGTCTTAAAGAGCCATACCTAAAAAAGTTAGTCAGGTATTATCTTAAAAAAGAAATATCACATGATTTGACTTCATAAGAAAATGGTTTTGATCTTGCATTTTTTGTAACTTTTAAGTAATCAGAAGGCAAGTAGATTCCTACATTTTTTGGTTTAAAACATGTCAATTAATATAAGCTGCTAAGTGTTCAGTAAATATATATATACGAGTATTACATACCCGATTAAAAATGTTTCCATGCGTTGGTAGACTTCAATATTTTGATGTGCAAAATCTAAAATTGTCCTAAAACCATAATTTATACAAAAATTTGGACAACTTTCATTTCCTCTGTCGGCTGAAAAAATGAGGCAATACTAAAACCTAGATTTTACATTTCATAATATACAATTTTTTTTATTTATATAGGTACTATAAATAGTTCATTACCATTTGCAATACACGGGTATTTACAGGATTGGTTTTAATGAGGTCTAATACCAGATTATACTTGTGCCGACAATATCTTACAATTGACTAAAAGAAAAGTAATTATAAATTTTTTGCAAAACATAAATTATTTTTTCTACTGTTTTACAAATCGTCTACAGCTTATGTAGCATAAAATAAATAATATTAGAATGTTTAACCTATTACCTGACAGAAATGGAATCAACAAAATTGTAGTCTACTCTCTGGAAAAAAACACTTCTTGTATAGCATTCATCAGCCTACGCTCATATCAGTGATGATTCTAAGACCATCATAGTCCGATGGTAACATATTTCTAACTACCCGAAAGAAACTGATATATGCTTGTTCTGTAGCCATGGACAAGAGTGCATATACAATTTGAAATAATTACTAAGCATTATCAAAATGTTATTTACCTAATTATTATATTTAATTATTGTGTTTCAGTAATATACCAAAATAAACTTACAACATTTTTGTATACAATTTGAAAGGTCATTAAAGAACCTCTATGGAACTGTTTTGGTGAAGTCGGAGTGGTCTTAAAGGTTCCGTTACAACTTACAGCTCGTAAATCCAAATTTGCAAATATTACACCTATTGTAATACCGTCAACAGTTAATGCCTGCTGAAAAAACTATGACGATGGTTCATGTAGAGTGATTCTATAGGTAATATGTTCTGGCATGTTTAAGGAGTGTATTAATGCTGGAATTGTATCTGGTATTTTTGGGCGTCTACAGTTTTTAATTCTCTTGCATCTATGTTGAGCCTGTTGAAATGTATAGCCAAGACTTCCAGCAGGATAACTGGAATGTTTATTAAATTATTATAATAATCATTATTTAGTTACTAAAAAATGTTCTTTACCTAACAATTTCTTCATTGTATATGTGCCTGATAGGCATAGACATAGCACCTAATGTTATTGCCCTCCTCCCGATATATCGCGATAGCTCTTCTCAAGTATGGCATATAAAGGTCTTTATCAACAGCACCATGGTTGTGTCCTCCAGGTTGAAGCCACATACGATTTTCTGGATCATGCATATTTTCAATGATGGCTGTAGCTGGACAGTATTCATTCACTTTTTTATTTCGTTGTTTTTCACAAATTAAGTACCTTATTGAAAAATAAAATAATAAGTATTATGCATTATATTTGAATATTGTAAGTCAGTTGAATACTTACATTAAATTTCGTAGAACACTTTTTTTGTTGTATTTATATTGAAAATTGTCGATATAAATATTGGATTTGTCGTGTACACCTGGTGGCTGGTATACCTGGCATAGGTCCGATTAAGTTATATTTTCTAAAATTAAATTTTTTTTCCTTGAATAATATTTTTAAAATGATTATTTTTAATAATTATTGATAACCGGCAAGTTACTATTTGGCTCTATATTTTCATCTTCAATTTTAACTAAAAATAAAAAAAAATATTTAATAACATTTAAATAAGCAATAAAATTAATAAATTATACATTACTTACCATCAGAATTATCCTCAACTAAAGAAATATAAAAGATGACATAATAAGACTTAAAAACTTACTTATTGCTTACAATAAAATTTTGTATACATTATAATTACAATTTAATTAAATAATCTAAAAATATATGATCAATATGTTTTTATTATTCTTAATAAACGTGCATAATATTACTTACTTTTTGTGACTTACTTTTTAAAAATCCAAATTAATAAAAGGCTGGGCAATTTAACTTATTTGCTTAACTTGTTAAACCAAGTTAATATAGAAAAATGTAAGTTAAGTTTAAAGTTAAAGTTAAAATAGTAATTTTTAAAATTTTTATTTTTCAAGCAAAAACTAATAATACTTACTTTAATAAAAGCATCTACAAAGATTATTCCGTAAGTTTCCTGTATATTTTGATAATCTCTAACTTCAAATTATGGCAGATTTTAATCAAGGTTTTTTTTTTTTAATATGTGTTAATAATATTTCAGCTTATTCTATTTTTCTGTTAATTTTTACAATTCTAACAAATAACGGTTATTTAATAGAGTTCTCTAATTTGTATTCAAAATGAATTGCTGCAAGTTGGTACTTATATACTTAAATAAATTTACTTAGTAACATGAAAAAAATTAATGCCTTGAATGTATTGTGAACCATTATGAAACTTCATAATTTTTACTTTAAAAAGTACTTACTTGGAGCATTATAATTATGGTCAATTAAATGGTTCTCCATTGCGAATTGACCTTCCAAATATACATAATTATGTTCACTCAAAACATCAACTTGTACAACTTGCTCCATAGTTTATTTTGGTTAAATTAAAACAATAAAATGAGGAGTAAAATAATTACTAAAAATAATAAATGCGTACCGAAATCTCTTTTGTCAAGAAAGCTCAAAAGACACTTTATGTGCATTGAATCTTCTATAGGTGTAGGTACAAATTTAATTTAATTGAAGAAAACATGTTTTTTGTTATCTGGCTTATAAATAACATAAAATATATATTATACTGAATTCGGATCATGGTACACATCATAATTGATAAAATAATACTTACCATTGATATAACTTTATAATTTTTTTTCAATCGATTAAATTATTTTTTATTTTAAATAATTAATTTTTAATAAGAATTATTTATTAACATTTATTAACTAACAGGAGTACTTATGATTTATAGTAATCATTGGTATTTCAAAGGACTTCCTAAAAGAAAATCTTTGGAAACCTATATTATGGTACATCGTTTATTAACGAATTTCAAAATATTTATACTATTTAGCCTTAATGAATACCAATTATGAAAATATAATTTATTTTATATTAATATTTAAATTGGAAAATAAATATATTTGAAAATATTATATAACAAGTGGTTATTTTTAGGTTGGTGTCACCCTTTAGTGGGTTAGGTGGGATTTTTACTTATCCAAGTTGGCAACAATGAATTCGAAAATTTCCGCTGTAAAAATTCCATTGTAGATTTGATCATAACAACAATAAATACATTGGCAGTAGAGGAGTAGTATTGTGCAAACAGATCCTCCTCTGCTGTCGGTTCTAATTGAGAAAAAAACAATTAATACATTACCATGATGGCCTTGACTTTGTAAGAAAAAATTTAAGGTATCCATCGAAATAATTTTTTTTTTTTTTTGAACTAATATGTTTTATTGCCGACGAAATAACATTAATCATTTTCTGTAAAAAAATTAATAAATACAGATGATTAATTTTTTTTGGAATTGAATTGAATTGAAAACTTACCCGGGATAAATCATTTTTTTTTTTTTTTTTACTCTACCACTGTTGACGATGGTCAATATCTATATGTTTCTTCACATTATATGGGTGAAGAAACCATATTCTACATAAATGACATGTGTACAATGTTGGTTCACTAGTGTCAGTTATGTCCACACTGGAGTACAGAAATTAAGTTTGATTAACTAAATTAACTAAATTAAATAAAAAAAGATTGAAGTAACTATATTTTTTGTCATTTAAAATTAGATAAGAATAGATGATGGAAATCCGGTTGAAATGTAGACAAGTTTATATTGGTATATTCTATTAATTTTTTTATTATGGAAAATATGCACCATACCTTAGATAACCTAACGGTATGATAAATTATAAGTTTGGAACATTTGTAAAAAATGTAGCTCGTACCTATTGATTTTATCGACGAATCCTATGGAACGATACCCGGGGTGTATTTTCCTGCTGTAATTTTTTTTTGAAAATTTTTAAAAATATAAAAAAAATTAATTTCTCCGGAAATATTGGTTTTTCTATAGAACCGAAAAAAAATCACAAATTAAAAATTTAACAATATTACAATTGTCAATAGTACAAGACCAACTTTAAAATTGATAATAAACATTGTTGAAATTACAAGAGTTGTATGATTAACATTAATATTATCAATATGCTAGTATTATATTGTAAGCTCGATATTAACAAGATTATTGTCAATTCAACCCGGAATTTTTTCAATATGATTGTGATTTATTGTATCAAGAGTTACAGTAAAATGCAATAATTTTAAATAGGTAATTGAATTTAATACAACTTACTATCATATCAAATTTTCCAGACAAATTATTCAAATATTATACAATTATAATTTTAAATACAATACTGTTAACTATATAATATTATAATATATAACAAGGTGTACCATTGTACCATTATAACATATAATATATATTTAAAAGTAATCTATAAGTAATACATGGCTATTTTTAAATATACTGTATAGTAAGGAATTTTCTTAAAATAAGTTAAAAGGTAGTATATATAAAATACAATTTAAACCACACAATTAAAAAAAAATTATTATTAATCCAAATTATCTATTAAAAAGATACATTTTAAAATTATACTAATTATTATAAATTAAGTACTTAAAAAAAGAATCATGCTGCTTACTTAAATCTAATATTTGTCCTAAAGTATGACAAGGTGTATCAAATTTTGTGTTTATATTCTAAAAAAATGTTTGTATGAATAGCCATATAAAACATGATTCCGTTGGATACTCCAAATTAAATAAATGGAATAATTTGAAACAAACATCAATTACACTTAAAATACAAAAAACTTTATATTTAATAGAATCAAAAAAAAAAAAAAACTATTTCCTTAGGATTCACTGGTGTACCAACAATTAATATACAATAACTATTTTGTGGTTTGAATAGGAATTTTATCATTTCTTCGTACCAGTTATATATTCTTCTAATTCGCACACAGAATTTTTAAAAATCATAAAACTATTCTGAGAATCCTTTTTAGTGTATTTTACTAAACATTTTTTCCAGCATGATCTTTTGTGACTTTTTTGGATGTAGGTGCAAATATAGCGTTTAACAAATAAAATAAAACCGTACGTATTCCATCTATAAAAATAAAATATATGTAAATAGACAATTAAAAATTATCTATATAACAAACCTAGTAATAATACACTAGAGAAAATTATTTATTTTTTGCTTTAAGTAGATATCATAACACGAATAGGTAATACACAATTTATGAATTCAATACTTTTTTTGTTTAGAAAATTAATTTCCCTGATCAGAACGTAAGGTATTTAACAAAAGTTACATTTATATTATTTATTGATAAAATTATTACTTTGACTTATGTTTGAATCATCATTCTTTATTATGGTTTCAAGCAGTTTACGACTTGTATCTTTGATTTTTTCATCCAACAACTTCATAATTTTTGATGATTTTTCTTCAAAATGTATTCATAAAATTTGGACAATTTGGACACAATGTATTGAAATCAATGTCAACCTAAAAAAATACTTTCTGGTTTTATATCAAGTATCTGGAAAATTAAAATACAATAATAATGCAATTCTGCTAAATATATTTACTAGTCTGTATCCAAGAGATTTTGTAAAGCCGTTTCAATTATCAACTATGAAGTATGTCATTACTCATTAGTATTCATAGCTTTTTGGATTTCATTAATTCTATATTTTGTAGTTGCTTTCCAGTTTCTTTCCAGGTCAGGAAATGGACAGTTAGTATCATGTCTGATCTGATCAAAGATGTAATTTATATCTCTTTCTGGATCTGTGACATATTACAAACCATACATTAACACAACAATTAGAAATACTACATACATAATTTTATAGTTTAAGTCAGCGGTTATTAACCTTTTTTAAAACTAAGACCCCTGATGAAAGATATTTAGAAATTATGGACCCCCTACCACACGTAACTAACCACTGGTATAAGCAAATTCTTACCAAAATGTGTATCATGTTTTCGATTTTGTAATCTCTCAGGAATTTTTTTGCGTGAAGTAGAAGATATTAGGCCACTTGATTTTAAAGTTCTCATCGTGTTGTAAAATTTTGCATACAGTTTGCCTTTTGGATTTTTATTAGATTCATATTTCATAAAGGAGGTATCCTAAAATTAAAGTTTTAAAATATAGGTTATTATCAAACATGATAATGCATAGTTTTATTTAAAATGATATACCAAAAACTTACTTTTACTTCTAAAGGGAACATTGCAACAATTTTATTTCCAATACAATTAGCTAAACTAACTGACATCGGTAATTTATTTATTATTACATACAATTAATAACAGTATCCACTAGTAATGATTATGTTATCATTTAATTTGTCATTTGCTTTATAACTATCATTATTCCTGTATTAGTTGATTTTAATATATCATTGAGTTTGATATTAATAACATTATCTGATCTTTTTTAAAGGAAAATTTGAAGTGGTAAGTGACATTGTTGTGTTTGCTATAGCATTATGTAACAGAGACTTTTGCCTTTTCTAAATGATGCGAAAATAATATTTTAACTCCAATTGGATATTTATTCAAAAGTCGATCAACATGTTCCGATTTCATTATTTTTAGAACTTTCATATCTACCAACTCATCTAATAAAAAAAATTAAATTGTAATTAAAAATTACTAGGTTTTTATGTATTTTAGT
>VUJU01003256.1:0-20234 GCA_009835225.1 Aphis craccivora | reverse complement strand
ATCAATTTTGATTTTACCAAAACATTAAGCATACAAATACTAACAATACAAAAAACAAAAAATTCCTAAAATACAATTTTTTGGTATTATTAATTAAAAAACACGATTTTTTGAAAAATCGAGTATTTTGAAGTTTTTTGAACATAACTTCCATTAGAAGTTTGAGCGACTTTTTTTTAAAGTGCCATTACAAAAAGCACACAAAAACACATATTTTGCAAAAAAAAAATTTCAAAAAATCGCTTGGAAGCTAAACTAGAATTATGCCTAATTATCTGAAAATCATTTATTTACTTACATCAGTTCCATATAGGTAATTTCTTGCCATTCAGGAGTCGGGTAACCGGCCCGTTTTTACACTCTAGTCCTAGTAAATAGATTTACCCAGAGTTCGTGGATTAGTAGACTTTTAAAAATTCAGAAACAAAAAATGGTCTAGTTTGATTTAAATTATTTTGGCCATTATATTGTACTTACTGTAATAATATAGTATTATGAAAAGGTTACTGGTTAGTGGTTACTACTGCTAATAGAAAAGTAAATAGATAGAAGCACTCTGGTGCACGATTTAAGATAGTAGGGTATTAAATCTTAATACTATCTTAAATTGTGGTTATTAGTTATTTTACATTAATTACAATATAAAATTTCCACTGGATCTTGATTTAAAAGATTTGCATAAATATTGTTGCTATTATGATTGGGCCATTGTGGTACAACGGTAATGGTACAATATAATATGGGCGGTCACTATTCCATGGTTACATGCATGACAAGCCGCATCATTTTCCCTCCAAATTCTAGATAACCAACTCTTGTTTGCGTTGTTTTCCCATCAGTTATTGCTTATTTCGTAAACGCGATATCAACAATTAACGATTCACAAATCACATGTATTCGAAATCTTAATATCCAATGGCTGTTAGAGGTGCTTAATCGTTTTTTAGTAGCCAGTTATTTTGGTACTCTGGTTAGCCATTGTTATTTATTTCCGTGTTCCGTCTCTCTTTATTTGTTATTAAATCATTTTGACTTGGAACAATGATTTGTTTTAAAAGTATCTTCTTTTGAAATTTAGCTTCATCGGTTTCTAATCAACACCCGAAATTGTCCAGTCGAAAAAAATTATATTTTTTCGAAATTTGAAATTATTATTTATGTAAACCAATAATGTAAGTATTTACAAAATATAAGTTATCATTAAATGTTAGATTTATGTTTTTTTATTTTTTTTAATTGTCCCCAATGAGATAGATAAGAATATTATACTGGAACGGGACTCGCTTATGTTGGTTAATGGTTTGTACTTGCGAAAAACGGGCCGTCTCAACTGCCGTTAACCCCACCACCGTATGGCATGAAATTGAAAATTGAACTTCCATAAAAATAACATTGTAAAACTTCACATTTTAACTTAACATAACTCTGGGACAAATGGTCGTATTGCGTTAACTTTGGTACCAAATTTTTTGTTTTTATATGTACTTCAAATTTATATTTACCAAAAATTAAAATATAAATTATTTGAAAATCATTTATTTACTCATACCAATTGCATATAATTTCTTGCCATACAGGAGTGAGGTAACCGGGCAAACCGGCCCGTTTTTACGCTTTAGTCCGCACTCCAGTGTATTCTTATCTATCTCAGTGATTGTCCCAAGTAATGTAGAAAGTCTTAATAAAGTGAAACACGAATGGATTTTGGGTATTCAACATCTCCTTTTCCATCTTTTCTTAATTCTGTTAATCTCATTACCTACCTATTTATTCACTAATGTCTAATATTACTTATGATTTGTTACAGTTTATACAGAAAATGTGGTAATTGAAATTCAGCCAATAATATAATAATGGCAAATGACACAAATCAAGAAAGGGAAATGAGTGAACAATTAAAAGTAAATGGTCAAGATAGTGTAGATGATGGTAAGATAGAAGAAATTTAAAAATAAAGAATTTTGATTATTATAAATGTTTTGTTATGAAATTTTTTTTTTTATTTTTGTAAATAACAATAAAATGTATGACTACCATAAAATCTATGTTCTAAGTACCTATTATGTTTTATTAAAAAATTATTGTGATTGTTATTATTTAGTTAAAGAAGATGAGTTGTATAAAACAAAATATGATATAAGTGCACATGAAAATCATAATAATACTAATGAAGAAATTGATATATCAAGTAAGAATTTTCTAAATTAAATAAAAAATGTAAAAATATTTTTAAGCGTCTGATACTTAATTATTAATTAATAAGCATTTTTATTAAATTTACCCTAATATTTTTTGAAACTAACATAATGTTTGAATTTTCAAATTTATTGAAGAATAACAAAAATAATTTTATTTTAGTCCATTACAGTTCTGTTCAACACTATATTATTTAGTTGATCTTTAACATAAATTTACTTTGTTATTTTTATATTTTAATAGTGTTTGTAATGAAAATATGTAATATTTAGTTTTATTCATAAAATGTTACATTTGTAATACTGTTTTAGACATTGGTTTTTTTCCAAAAGAATTGTTATTAGAAGAACAGCGCTTAAATGAAGATCATGCTAAAAAAGACAAAGACGCTTTGGTACTTGAATAATTTTATCTTAATTTCTCCCTCTAGTTGATTAGAATAGAAATGAAATATGATTTTTTGCATATGTGCATATTTTAATATTTATTATTATTCATTTTGATTATAACTTGGATTTTATTAAATTAACTTGTTAATTGTTTGTTAGATTGACGATTTAAATGAAAAAGAAAGAAAACAAAGATTTCAAAATTTACTCACACTATTGAAAAGTAGTATAAAATTATCTAATCTTTTTGAATCTAGATTGAAAAAATGTAAACTTCAAATTATTAAGTAAGTGTTAAAGTTTAGTTAAATTAATTATAATTTATTATTTAATAAATTTTTAATGACTGGAATGTTAATAAAATTTAAGTACTGTTTTTACAAATATTTACAAAGTATGCTATTTCAAATAATTAATTACATTATGTTTTTTTTAGAAAAGAGCTAGGTAAAGCTAAGAAAAAAAAAGAAAATGTTCCAAATTCTAAGGATAAATTGTCTGAGATTACAAATAGTCAAACAATTGATGTAAATAATATATTATTTATTTTTGAATATGTATTTATATAGGTGATTAATTATTTATAGCTGTCTTCAAAGTAAATTTTTTTCTGTTAAAATTATTGTTATAGTATTATTTTTTAATCTGATCTATAAGTTTGTTAAACTTAACTTTGTATTTAATAGTCAGTATTAATGTTTAGAATGTAAACGAAGAAGAGTATTATTTAAGCTTATTTCAACAACCAAAATTATTTCACGGGATTCTTAAAGACCACCAAATTGAAGGTCTCCTATGGATTAGAGTATGCATTTAATCTTATAATACATATTAATTATTTCCCTCGTTTACCTTGTAATATTTTTTTTAGATAGGATTTGAATTTGTTATCTTCATTTTACTATCATAACCTTAGCATACCAAAATTCCAAATTTATGAGCTTAAATATTAGAGTAAAACAACCTATTATTAAATTTCAAGCAAGTTATGAATATGTAAAATGTTAATATTTAAAAATTGTTACAATTAGCTTAATAATAAAAAAAAAAACTAATAATAGAATACAGATACAGTTTTTACAACCAAGTTTGATAATAAGTCATTTCACTGTAATATTTAAGCTTAATACACTAAATTGAAACTCTGAACATATATTTTGGTATGGTGTATGTTTATAAGATTCATATATGTTAGGCATCCTCTTTTTACAATTTATTTAATTTATACAACAATGTATATAAGAAAATTTGTGTCTATAAAACCATTTTTTTTTTAGACTTTGTATGAAAATGGTTTGAATGGCATTTTAGCTGATGAAATGGGACTTGGTAAAACTATACAAACTATAGCTTTCTATTGTTTTCTTTTGGAAATGGGAATAACTGGACCATTTCTTGTTATTGCACCACTGTCTACAATTCCCAACTGGCTGTCAGAATTCTCAAAATTTGCACCTAAGGTAAATAATTAAATTCATTATTTTAAAGAAAGATTTATACTTATTTATCATTGTTTTAGCTTCCAACTGTTTTATACCATGGTACGGAAAGTGAGCGCATTGCATTAAGACCAACATTTTATAATACTCAAAAAGTTAATAACTTAAATTGTCAACCAGTTATAATTACTACTTATGATGTTGTGCGTCGAGATATAACATTTTTGAAAAAAATTAATTGGAAATATATTACGATTGATGAAGGACAAAAAGTGAAGAATGCCAATGCCCAAATATCTAAGTGAGTCAATTATATTGTGATGGTTAATTTAAAAAAATATGTATCAAATAATATAATTAATATTTTTAGGTGCTTGCGTGAATTTAATTGCACCAATAAGCTCATACTTACAGGTACACCTATTCAAAATGATATGTCAGAATTATGGTCGTTGTTAAATTGGTTAATGCCCAAAATTTTTGATCAACTAGAAGATTTTAACTCTTGGTTTGTTATTGATAAGTTTTTTGATTCTAATGACCAAATTGCTAATATGGCCAAAAAGGATGAGTTATTAGACATCATTCTAAAGGTAATCAAATTCATATTTAATACTGAACAAAGATAAATTATTAAAAGTTTAGAAATGACAAACATTAAATTCTTCTGCAAATTTAAAATATTTTTTTTTTTATGAATAAAATACAATAAATTAAAATTATTAATTTAGTCATTTTCCATTTTTACTAGCTATTTAATATTTTTATCATTTCAGTTTGTATATTCTTAAGGTTTTAAGTCCAATAATTATTTTGTATTTTTTAAACATTAAATAATTAGTCTAAAATTTAACAATGTAGCTACTTTTTTGTATGATACATAGTAAAAAAATACAAGAACAATTATAACTTTATGGACATGTATAAATTAATAACTAAAATAGATTAGTACTAATACTCAAATAAAAACAATATGAAAAATTAACCATTACATTTTATCCTTCATTTTATTATAGATATTAAAACCATTTATTTTGAGACGGGAAAAAAAAGAAACTGATCTAAATCTCCCACCAAAAAAGGAAATTGTTATTTATGCTCCACTCACAGAAGCACAAAAAAAATTATATGAAGCTACATTAAACAAACAAATGGAAATATTACTGAATAAAGAAAAGGTATTTTTATTTTTTATTGTTGAGATAAAAGATAAGTACTTTAATAAAAACTATTATAAAGATTTATTTATTTTTCAAAAATAATTTTGGTAATTGAGGTACAAAGTTTATGTATATATTTTGTTGTTTGGGTCAACTAAGTTCCAAAGTAAACAAATAAATGGAAACGGTTTCTTTTTAAGAAATAAATCATTGAATCATAATTTGAAATTTTCTTAAAAACAAATATAAGGAACAAATAGAAAATTTAGTATTTTAAATATGTTTGTCCCTTTTTTAATATATTTGTAATCCATTGTGTTTCTATTTACACAGTTTTTAAGCTCACATTAAATATTTTAAATGATAGTAAGTATTAAGTAATAATAAAAATAATTATTAATTATCATGTTATTTTGTACGTTGGGGGATGAGGTTTTAGAATAAGTTTTTATTCTATAAAGCTTTTTTTTCAATACTGTTATTAAAGTTAAGTTAATAATGTACTTATTTGTGGCTATTTTTTTTAAATCAGATCTATATAACTTTTACTGTACTCTAGAATGATAATGAAGCCAATAATTATTTATTGTTAAATTTAACTAATATTAATAGTACTATTTTTAATAATAATTATTATATGAATATTTCATCAAATTTTAGGATTCTGATCTTATTCTAGAAGTAAATAGTAAAAGAAGATGTGTGGAAAGTATAGTAAAATACACTGATCTTTATGCTATTAAAGAAAACGTGCCTGAAAAAGAGTAAGTGTAAAATATTTTAAATTATGTCAAGAATTCAATTTTTAGTAGTAACTTATTTTTAAATAAAAATCAGTATTTTGTCTATTACTATCTTGTAATTTATTTAAATTTTTAAGTTATATATTACTGCTCTAATCAGAATAAAACGCATGATAATATCATGAGCTTAATATATTATATTGTATTATATACTTTGTAATTGAAGTTATGAAATATATTAGCTTAACTTATTTTGACTGACCCGTTCTTGATGATTTAATTATTATTGTTTAAAGTCCTACAATATTATTTTTGTAATGTTTGTGTTTACTTTAAAGACAACTTAGTAACATTAAGTTAAATACTGATGTCTAGCAACTTCATATTATTATGTATTAAAAGCAAGATGACTAATTAATTGTAATTTATTTTAGGCCGAAAGATGATAAATGTATTGCTATTTCAGTTTATATGCAAAACGCATGCATGCAATTGAAGAAAATTGTAAATCATCCATATCTAATTCAAATGCCTTTAATTCCTGGCGAAAACAAATTATTGGTTAATGAGAACATTGTTAAAGTTAGTGGTAAAATTCAGTTGCTTGATGCTATGTTAACAAAATTGAAAATGCTTGGTCATAAGGTATTGTATATAATAAAAGGATACCTAATAATGTTAAATGTTTTATTAATTGTATACATTGTAACAATTTCAAAGTGCAATATTATCAGTGTGTTGTTAAAAGCTATTTAAGTTTTTAGTTATCATAGTATTAAAAAATCTGGGTTTCCATCTAAAAGATATACGAGAAAGTATATTTAAAAATAATAATACGGCTATTTAATCAAAGATTTAATACAATTTGTTTAAATAAAAAACTATATATACTATTTTTTATTAACAGAATATTGTATTGAAATTTTTAGGTTTTGCTATTTTCTACAATGACACAATTAATGGATATAATTGAAGAATTTTTGATGTTTCGTAAATTTTCATTTACCAGATTAGATGGAACTATGAATATTCAACAAAGAGTTAATGCAATGACAACATTTAACAGTAATCCAGATTGTTTTTTGATGATGATATCAACACGTGCGGGAGGACTTGGTTTAAATTTAACGTCAGCGGATACTGTTATTTTATTTGACAGTGACTGGGTATGGTTGATTTGAAAAAGATAAATATTCATAAAAATGTAACAAGGGGCAATGTCCTATTTTATAAGTATTATACATAGAATTTAACTAGTGTTCAAATATCAAAGAAGAAAAAATTTATAATTTTATAAATAACAAATAACAATGTTTCAGAACCCACAAGTCGATTTACAAGCTCAAGATAGATGTCATAGAATGGGCCAAACTAAACCTGTTGTTGTTTATCGTTTTTGTTCTAAGAACACTATTGATGAAAAAATATTGAATTATGCGACAGCAAAAAGAAAACTAGAAAAAATGATCATTGGCAGTGGTAAAATAATATTGCATTATTTATTTAATTCTTATATGATTCTAACATTTATATTATTTATTATTTAATGTTATAATAACAATTTGGCAAGTCAAATTTGACTATAAATATTAAATAATACTATTTTTTTTTTTTAGAACTATTATTAATATTTAATAATATTATATTTATAATAATTAAAAAGTGTTTTTATACTTAAAATAAATAAATTTTTCTGGTTTCAATCCATTGTTAATTAGATTTTAATGTTAAAAAAGTAGTAATTTTCAATATTCTCTAAATTCTTATTCATTTTTAATTTAAATTTATAATGCTTTATAAAATAGTAAAATAAATTAAATATTAAATGTTTACAATAGAAACTCGTTTTAATTGAGTTATTTCTATTTAATAAAATATTCTTAGTAAGGCTGGTGTCACACTTGCGGAATATCCGCAGCGGACGTTCTGCGGCAGAATTTTTGCAATATCGAAATTCATATATTTAAATACTAATGGACAAATTACAGCGGAATTTTTGCAATGAAAAAACTAAAATTCTTACATGTCGCGATTATTCCGCTAGTGTGATACTACTCTTAAATATATTATATCACTGAATGAAAAACTTTATCCTATGCTTATATAGTTGTATAATAATTTGAAAACTGTAGGTTCATTTAGTAGAACTACATCACTTAACATGTCAAGCATTGAAGAACTTACGAATTTATTAAATTCATCAGAGTACACTAAAAAAATACAACCAAATGGATTTAGTAAGTATAGTATTAGTTTTATGTGTTTAGTTGTCTAATTTTTTTGTTTCTATAGTATTGTCTGATGAAGAATTGGATGCCATTTTAGATCGATCTGATATGTACAATTCAGCACCAATGACACATGCTTCTCAGTCTGCTGAGCACTTTAAAGTATTAACAAATTCCTAAATATTTTTTTGTTACTAGGATCAATAAAAGTTAACCGCACCTTAAATATGTTATTTGTATATTGATAAAAAATATTTTTAATATTTAAATTAGTTTTTATATATAGTTAATACATATTAGTTATATTATATTTATATAAACTTTTATGAGTACATTAATCATTTAATGATCAATAATTATATTTAAATGTTAAAACAAATATATTATGAACTCAGTTTCTCATAGTTTATTTTTGTACGGAGAAGCCATAAAAGTCATAAACAATAATATTGTAATATGTTTTTTTTTTACTTATGAGTATTGTGTATGTATATTTTAATGTGAATATTATAATAAACAATTTCTGATTTTTAAACCACCGGAATACTGTTACATGTGTATTTTATACCTTTCCGCTTGAGAACATCAAAAAATGTTCAATTTAAAAATCATTAAATAATAAATTTTAAAATATACTCTGCATATATTGTGTACACTTGTAAAAATTGTTATTATTATAATTTATAATTATTTTATATGTCAGCTGTGATCCATCCCTCATAAAATTTAATCACTCATCGGTTATTCTTATCAGTACTGGTGTTATCAGTAGTTCAGACTGTTCATAGTTCGACGATTTCGACTCATTCGAGTCTCGAGATTCGACATTCTGACATTCACGATTCCGGATTCACTCATCACTGAGACTTGAGAGTGACTTAAGTTTCAGTAGTTTAGGATTAACTTTGACATTCTCTTTATTAATAAACTTTTGTTTTGAATTTGTACGTTTATACTCTTTTGATATGTTACCAGGAAAACTAGCTTTTGTGACCGGTAAGTGCAAATTCGAATGTTTAAAACCGAGTACAATTGATTTTCAAAACTTGTATACTTAATATTATTGCAGGAGCCGGAGGAGGTATTGGTCGAGCGATTTGTCGGATGATGGCTCGAGAAGGTGCTACAGTGGTAGCGACTGACCTAAACATAAAAAATGTACAGACTACTGTTGAAGAGCTCACAGGTAAAGTCCAAAATTTAAATGCGATAAAATTTAGCAAATTAAATTTTAGGCGAAGGTCACAAGAGTTATCAACTGGATGTGTCCGATGTTGAATCCGTCTCAAGTGTATTTAAACAAGTGTTTAAGGATTATTCTGCGCCACCGACTGTAGTGGTCAATGCTGCAGGAATCACTAGAGACAATTTCATGTTGAAAATGTCTTTGCAAGATTTTGAGAACGTATTTAATGTTAATGTTAAGGTAATAGAGAAGTTTGGTGATATAATTAAATAAACATTAAAATCTGATTACAATATTTAATAATATGTTTACCTAACCTTATTATGTTAATATTAAAATTATACCATTATATTCAAAGGGAACTTTTCTTGTCACCCAAACCATTTGTAAAGCACTCGTGGAAAAAAATTTATCTGGTTCAATTGTGAATATTGGAAGTATAGTCGCACAACGTGGTAATAAAGGACAGTGCAATTACTCAGCTAGCAAGGCTGCTGTTGAAGTCTTCAGTAAAACAGTAGCATTAGAAATGGCACGGTTAGTTAAATTTTAATGTTTATATTGATTCAAAATTGTATAGTTTGATTAAAACTGTATTGTTATAATATTAGACACAACATCAGATGTAACACTGTGTTGCCAGGATTTACAGTCTCGCCTATGACTGATATGATACCTGAGAACATAAAAGAAATTTTTAAAGCTGCCATTCCCATGAACAGATTTGCTGAGGCTGAAGGTAATCATTTTTGATACAATAGATATAATATATTTATATTTATTATCAATTCATAACACCTGAAACTATTGATTTATATACAAATCAAGTTAATATATTTTTACCAATAAATATTGTTAACAATAATATTATTGGATCCCTTCATCTCAATACCTATCTACTTTTAATCATATGTATTTTTATTAATTACAAAATTGAAGTAAAAATTAGTATTTATTAATTACCAATCTATAAAACCAATGAGTCATCAAATGACTATTAAAATAAAATAGGGTGTTAATTTTTTTTTTTTTATAAAATAAGGTGTTTTGTAAAAATAACTCATTGTTTGTTAAATTTCACTTAATTTTTATTAGCTGAAATTGTCATATAATTATTATTTTTTATTTGAATTTAAGTACCAAATAATAATAAAATAGTATATATATCATATCATATTTATATAATAATATTATACAAGTTAATTTAGTCTTCAAAGTATATATCATTTTAGATTCTTAACGGAGTGATGAATGTATTTATTCTACAATAATGTTTATGTTATATTTGTTTGTGTCTGTGTACACCATAACCTGTCGAAATAATGCTTCAATTTAAAACTTCAGTGATGGTTTCCGGTAGCAAATTGAGTATCCTTGATACATTATAAAGTCAACACTTGAAAATTGCCCACAAAGTTCCTCATGAGTTAGTCTTATAGTAATTCAAAAATTATAAGAACATGCTATAGGCACAATTTGTTTTATTAGCGTCTTAAGTTCAAATATTAACAAAATTCTTCACACATCATACTAAATTATTCAACTTTAGTGATCTTTATAACATTCAATATAAATTTCATAAAATAAATGTTTACATATTTT
Organism: Aphis craccivora; assembly: GCA_009835225.1. NCBI lineage: Eukaryota > Metazoa > Arthropoda > Insecta > Hemiptera > Aphididae > Aphis > Aphis craccivora. The sequence continues at coordinate 9,291 of VUJU01003256.1, read as the reverse complement.
TAATGTTCTGAGTATTTATAATTTGTTAATATTGATATCTTTTAATTTTAATTTTACAGAAATAGCTGAAGTAGTAACATTTTTGGCGTCTGAAAAAAGTTCATACATTACTGGTACATCAATTCCAGTTAGTGGCGGTTATTAATAATAAAATTATAAATTCTATAAGCTTGTAGCTTATAAATGAGACAATATTTTGGTAAAACATTATTTTTATACATATGATATTTGTTATGTATTTAATAGTTATATGGTTGTTGGTTATATTAGAGAGATATAGATGGTCTATATTTTTCATTAAATTTTTGAAATAAAAATAAATATAATAATTATTTTTTTTTTGCATTTATTAAGTATAAATTGTAACATTTGATTATCACTATTCATTTTTACTTTCTACTTTTTACGTTTAGGTTATAACAATTCTTATTATTTCTATTTTCTAATCTGTTTGTTTTAAATAAACAAAAACTTTTTTTTTAATGTCTTGTACAACTTTTAAATTTAATTAGTATTTAAATAGTAATTGTTTTTAGCAAAACCGCAGAACCACCCTCGTATTATTAAGCATCTCATAGACTTTTATTGTTATTATAATTTTTAAATGAGTTACCTATACCATTAATTATAAATACTAGTATTTATAAACAACAGTTATATGTATGTAAAATATTAAAACTTTAAAATGCTTAATTTCACTTAAAAATTTAAATATCAATAAAAACCTATGATATGCTCTAGATAATATTATTACCTTTGAGTTTAAATGGATAAATTGACTCTAATATTAAAGCTAACAGTTTAAAATTGATTCCACCAAACAAAAATTTGTTATTTTATGTATTTAAGATGGAGATAACACATGCAGGTTAGGTTAGTTGATGTGTGATCAAACTTAATGTTAGAAAACATTTATTTTGTGTTTTTATTATGGTTTTTTTTTTAAATTAAAATCAATATTTTTGAATCTTAAAATTGTAATATTACATTAACATGTATCAAAAATAATAACTACATTTTCTATATTGAATATTGGTTAAATAGAGAACACAAGAAGTGTGTTAAATATCATATTGAGACTGTAATTCAATATTTAGAATAGGTATTATCCAACATTTGACAAATTATATCATCTGTAAATATATTTCAAAGATGATAGTACCAAAAATTATCACTAGTTAATTTTAATGTTTTGAATTTTGATCATCAGATATAACTATAATAATTATGAGTTATGAAAGTGAAATATTAATAATAATTAATAATATTTTCATTGACTATTAAGTATAAAACAATAAAATCAATGATATTATGTACAATTAAAACATGATAGACATTGTGACATTTCTGTTACCAATCTATATATTATTATAAGTTATCAGTTTGGCTCTATTCTTAGATATCCAGTGTACATTTATTTAGATAATAGCTATAAATATATTTGAATACTCAACATTAAAACTAAAGAAGAATTGAACGAACATTGTATTAATAAACTTATATAATATGACTTAAAGCCAAGGGAGCCCCCAGAAAGTTTCACCGGTGGAGGGTAGGGGGATGCAAGGTGTATATTATACATATACATATAAAATGCTAGGTTTGGTTAGGTAAAATACTATACAAACCATGACAAAATAGATCTATTTTGTCATGATACAAACATTGTCAACAAAAGCGGGCACCCATGCATACAGCAAATTGTTTATTATTATTGCGTGATGTTAATTAAGTTGCCTATCTTCCAATTGCACATATTATTATGCTTTATATTTTTAGAACCACAAAAGATTTTCTGTATCTAAACATTTTAAGTTAAAGAAAACCAGCAGATTATGATAGTTTAATTCTATGTTTCCCATAAGCTAAATATAAAAAGAACTTTCTGCTGTATAGTAGGTATTGATTGTACTTATTATTCATTACTTACATCATTGTAATTGACAATAGTATAATATATTAAAATGGATGACATGTATATAATTTGGATTTAATGATAAATCGTATAAGTAAATAAACTACGACGAAAAACGATTTTCAGCGGTGACGCTTCCTATAAAATAATTTGTGATCTCATCAAAATTTGATATTCAATACTCAAACGATTTATGTACAAAAAAATGTCACTAATACATTTATAGTATTTTTTGATTGCTATAAGACAATTTTAGTAGGAACCACGAGCAAGTTCTTTTCCTCAAACCAAAACTATCATTCATAATAATTCAAATAAAAACTAAAATATTCTTTAAATTTTATCATGACTAGAAATATACCTAAATAGTAAATAGTATAGATACTTGTTGAAAATATTAAATCTAGTTTTGTTCTTTATTCGTAATTTTTTATTTTGTTTTCCCCGATTATTTTTATAAGCTCTAAGAAATTTTTTTATATATACTTTTTGTTATTCTTGTTACTTATTGTTTTTATTTATAAACAGATGGAATTTATTTAAATTAAAAAAAAAGAAGACATTTCTGCTTTTAACCCTAATAAGCACAAACTTTATTCGATTTTCTACTAGAAACTTCCATCGAAATTGAAGATAAGGGAATTTTTTCTTTTATAAAAGTGTTTTAAGATGGAAAAAAAATAGTAAAACCAAAAAAAAGCGTACCTATGTATCTAAAATCATTATATTTATCGCTTTGCTGAGTATCTAAAACTAAAAAAAATAAAATTATAAAGTACCTACCCGTATATTTTATACTGTAAATATTGATCATTAAAATTTAAAATAATGTATATTATTACTGTTTTATACTATAAAACATTATACAGTGTAATACTATTATTAAATATTTTATTTTTCCACGAGGGATAAGGGTGGGGTGTTTAATTATGTAATAAAATAATAAATACATGTTTACTGCTATTACGCGGTGATTTACATTTAGATGTATTTATTAATATATTATTATTAAGATGCATAGTATATTTGCATACACTATGTGAGCACCGCTGCAGGTTATAAGTATGATAATAAAATGCGTGTGACCGATATATTATGTGTGCGAGGACAGAGAAAATTGATCGAACGCGCCCCCGCGAACATACTCGTATTATATAATATATATGTATAATAATAATAATATACAATATATGGTTCGTGCGATTTATCCGGAACACATCTGCGTCGTTGTGCGGGACGAATGCAGTGTTATTTTTTCCGATCTGTGTGTGTTTCGAGTGGATGACTACTATGACCGTGTGTATAGGAGAGGGAAGGGAAGCCGCGGGATAAGGGCACTCGAGGTTTCGGCCGGTGCATTGTGAAAAGGTTTTTGCGACCAAGATAGACAGAGAGACATCTGCAGAGAGAGAGAAAGAGAAAGAGAGAAAGATAAAGAGAAAGAGAAAGAGAGAGAGTCTAGTCTAGGTATATATTATACGAGAAAAACGAGAAAACTGCAACCGCGGAACAAAAAAGAGACATTATTATTCGGACGAATATTTTAAATAATATTGAAGTTATAATATATAATTGACGCCAAATTATATTGATATTTGTTTTACCTATCTGCGAAATATCATATATCGTGGAATGATATTATATATTATAGTACAAAATCCATTGTTTCGTCGCACATAATGTGACCTGCATATTCACACTTCGGGGCAGGGCAATGGCGAGTATAGAGTACCTGTACCTACCTATATAGATGTGACATGTAATGCTTGTACTTACATAATATTCAGGTAAAATTGGTTCAAGAAATGCATAAATAATTATTTAAAGTATATACTCGTAAAATACAAATACTATTACTGTTTTTTATAATAATAACTAGAAATATATAACGATTTCGATAACATTCACATGATATACGAATTTAGGATTATATTTCACTTGAAATATAAAAAAAAATATTTTTTTTTAACATGTTTGATTGTAGATGATTAGATATAATATATTGATTATACACAGAAAATATTTATAATGAATAACTTATCAGTTATCATTTATATCAACCAAGATTTACGAACTACTATAATATTATGTTAATGCGGTTAAATAAATAAAGTATAAATTAAGTTTTTTAACTTAATAACTGCTTGAAATATGGTATATTGGTATTAATTTTATCAAATTATTTATTATGTTTTTTGGAGGTAAATTATGGCAATTGTTATATCACAGATGTGTAAAATATCTTCTACATTGTAATATGTAAATAGGTTACATATTTTCTAAATAAACCAACTTAGGTATAAAAATGTTCACTTGTAAGTTGACTTATTTTAGATATAATATATATATATTTTTTTTTTCATTGAAATGAAATAAGTATTTCGAGAAAATAAATTGCATGACATTTTTAAATCCTATGTACGATACTTATACTAAAACCAAGTAAAGAGTTTGAGCAAAGTAAAATTTTAGATTTAATCTCTGAAAATTAAAAAAAAAAAATAATAATCTCAGTCGAAAGAAGTGATAGCAAAGCGTGTTGTGCGTTGGCCTAATGGTCCGATTGATGGTCACGCGTATCATATATACAACATAAAACTTCATCTGACGGCTACTCGATATAATAATAATCGTACATCATACATATAGTGTGTACACACTGTAATAGGTAGTTGTACATACTCACGCATAAACAACATGAATTAAAAACTGTATTCTTTATAGTTGTTCTTTGGAACGTTTTCGAGATCGAGCATGAAAAATAAATCGTATTTTAGGCAAGTCATTATAATGTGATGGTATAATACTATATACAGAATAATTATATAGAAATCGATGAACCGTGCAAATGTAGCTCAGAAGATATCGGCATTTTATCATCTAACCATTCTAACATGTATAATACATCAATGCATATATGGGCATATGGCTATATATCTGTAATATCGCTGAGGGTAAACACTAAACAGAAAATTTTCGAAATCGCATCTTGGTAGTTCCGCATAGGTATATAATTATATAAATATAATTGCAGGTAAATGTATTGTTTATACCTAACTACCTAAGCATCAAGTCGTATGGCGTGTACAGCCTTATAAAGTACAATAAGCTATGCATATGTATATTATAATAATTCTTAGATAATATATTTATAAAATTATAAATAGGAAAAAATTGCTTTTAAATTTTAAAGTTAATAATAAGAGTATCTCGATTGTTGCAATTTGTGACTAGGTATTAAATTTAAAATTAGCAATTAGTAAATCATATATATAAGTTATATCATATCCGTAAAAACATCTCAATGTATGAATGTATGATAAGTTATGTGAAAAATAGGATACAATAAACTCGAGGTGATGCATTCGTCGCTCTAAAAAAAAAATTGATTAATTCTCAGTGTGAAACTGCGAAATTCGTCTTATTATACCTACGTTTTCTCGTAAACATTTCGCCAGGATCACATTGACGCATTGCACAAATTGTACTCAGACTTTTTACGCTATTGATAGATGTATTTTTCATTTTAACTAGTACACTACTGTGGTAAAATTGAACAATGAGTATATCTCGATCGGAATTTCATATATTATATGATAACGTAATAAAGGCCTACACTGTATAATATAATATTTTAATACATACAAAATATTAAATTTAATATGTTTATCGTTATTGGTTATGGGCTTATGACTTATAATTTATAAATATTTCGTAATGTAGTGATAAGGTTCTTATGTTCTTTTTTTTTTCCTATGGAACAGTTTGAAAAAATCATATTAAAAATAAAAATGCATTTTATTTTAGCGAAGAGCTGCAGCCGACTGAATACGCGGTGCAGGGATGTCCTCTTCGTACGTATAGTGTAGATATTATAGTTTATGATACATATTATATATATATAGTGTTAGTCAATGATCGGAATAACCGGAAGGGCGTGCATAATCGGATATAGGCAAATGTTGTTAAAGAAACATCACTCTGAAGCTGAACACTCTCTAAATACACACAAGCGCGCACGCATACAATATAATATATTAATATAGCTACCGTGCGGTGGTGAAGCGTGGTCACTGCGTTAATGGTCATCGTCATCGATGGCGGCACGCCCAAAAACGGTTCATATTATTATATATTCATTTGTACATATATATATATATATATACGCTATAGGTTCTTTCCAGACGTGGTGGCACCACACCTACGCTTGCGTCCTATAAAGGTTTCATTATACCAGAATGTCTAGAACACTTATTATTATATACCTACAACTGCCCAGCATGCGATTTACAAGCTGTCCAATATTATATAAACAACAAAATGTGTGCTTACAATATTATAAGTTGTACGACATCCAATAAAATATTCACATTCGGTGAGTATAACTAAATAAGCCCAAATTTATAAAAACGTTCATATTTTAAGTAAAGCACTACTGTTTGGATCATCGGTGAAAAATATAGTTTGTACTCCAGCATAATATTTATTACGTGGTATATTTTTGTACAATATTATATCACTGCGTTTTATTGCATTTATTCATTTTCACATTTAATATAACTGTGCTTAACATAATCCTTAATGAAAGTAGACTACACTTAAACCGTATGCGGAATGATAGAATAATTTAGGATATACTTAAGAAGAGCGTACATAATATGCACAATTTTTTTAATGGCGCGAATCAATAAGATTTTCATTATATAATAATTAATAATATATATAGACATAATATTATATTATTATAAATGTATATAATAACAATCAAATATAAATTAATATACAGTAATTATATATGAAAGTTTCAAGTGGAATTTATTGTCTTTCAGATCTAAAAAACATGTAGCAGCTTTAGCATAATCCCATTCATTCTCTTCTAAACACCTGTAAAAAAAACAATTCAATAAACAACACATAAAAACACATGCATTTTACTTATAATAGGTTTAACAATTTTTAAAAGAATTTTCGAGTTAAATTTTATATTAGGTATATTGTTATTAAATTGTAAAATATCAGATGAAGAAATTTCCTAAACCACGTCTAACAAATAACAATACATCAACTTTTAATATTGTGATTAACCCGATTCAAGCCATAAATAATAACTTACTTTTCGAAAACTAACCGCCGTTTTACAGATTCCATAGTACGAAATGAGCGGCCAACAATACGCGGGACCATGGCAACCAGTATTACAGCTGACCTGATCAGGCGATTGGGTTTGGTGATCAGGGACGTCGAGGCTCCGCAGACCGTAGCACAGGTGGCGCGGATGTCCACCGCAACATTGTACATTCAGACCAGTGAACCGCGGATTTTACCAATACGTCAACGCCGTCACCGCGTCATATAGACATTTTATTGTAATTAGCATCAACATCATTAATCAAATTGATTAACAATTGATGACAATTGATTAACAGCCGAGAAGGCAGAAGTTGTGGGTGATACAACAGTTGGCTGCTGTTGTGAGTCTGCAGGTTGGAAATTCACAGTAGTAGCAGGTGCCATTTGTTGGATCTGTGGAATAGATATGGGCATATCCCCGTGATAAAGTGATTGCCCCCCCATTATATATTGCTTTTGGTTTGAAAACGTGGGATCGTTTTGAAGACTCCTGAAATGCAAAGTATTTAAATTATGGCATATACCTAGGTTGATTATTTTATCACAAACTACACATTATTTCAACATTTATTGTTTTGTGAAATACTTTTAAGAATATTCTTCTATAATAATTCAAAAAAATTTTTAAAATTTAAAAATATATATATATATGTAATGTATAATAGCTACATTTATTAATAAAAATTGTTATTTTGACTTAAATTATGCAAGAAAACCATTTTAATAAAGATTAATAAATTTAATAAAAATAGGTGGTTTATGATAAAACAATCACCTGATAAACTTAAAATAGGAATCAAACAAAAAATTAAATTACTAATAATAACTCGCCGGTGATTGTTGTTATAAACAACATATCACTAATTATACTCCAACCACTTCCAACCGGCACTATACAGAATGGTTTACACAATGATCGGAATACATGTCTATCGTTGGTTTCTTCAAATACACCATTCAGTACAATCTGAACCATTCCAGCATAGAAAAAAAACACTTAAAAAGAAAATTAAAAAAAAAAAAAGATACTCACATTTGCCAATGGAACATCAACTATAAATGATCATGCTTGAATTTCGGTAATTTTTCAAGAAAGCTAATTATATTTTCATTGCCTTTATGTAAATAACATAATAATAAGTTTATAGAATTTTGTTTATTGAATATTCTTAATAAATAACACATCAACTTGTTAAATAGTAAACTGCTGGATAATGTAAAAGTGGCATTTTCATAATAAATTGTTATTTTAATATTTATTAAAAATATTTAATAAACAAAATTTTATTAAATAGTTAAATAATTTTAATTGTGTTTAATTTAAGTGTCAACGGTAGGTTATCAGAGTATCTAACTGAAAGTAGAAATTTTTCTAAAAACTGACAGCAACGAATGTGAATAAGGTCGTTATTTACACAAGTCACACAGGCAATGAAAACACAATTAACTTTCTTGAAAAATTACCATGCTTCTGGAACCATTTGTCTGGATACTGGTTTATGGTAACTTTCATACCTAGTATTGAGGGAGAAAAGATTTAATTAAACTCATCACAGAGGTTTAGGATTATGGCCTTCTGGTATTGGGTAAAAATTACCCAAACTAATTGACACTTTAAATTTAGTTTCGATTGGACTGTACCGAGATGGCAGTTCTGAATTATCCTGAAAACAATTAAATAGCATTGTTTTACATCCTAAATACCAATGCAACTTAATTTAAATATAAAGAAAATTAAAAATTGTTATTATAAAATATTTGTTTATCTTGTGAAATACTACATTCACTCTTATTGGTTAGGAAATCAAAAAACTTAATAATTTTTTCAACAAAAATGTAAAGCATAAGTTACTTTGGATCATATTATGTTTTAAAATTTTAAATGAAGATTTTTATAAAAATATTATTAATGCTATTCAATAATAATAATTATTCTTATGGGTAAATATATTTTCATTCAATAATAACATTAAGAGGTTTAATTATAATGTTTACCAAACTAAATAATATGTAAGACGCCACACCCGCATGTGTTGTTTCCGTCTTACATATACGCAACACAACAAATTTCGGTTCAGTGGAATCATTTTTATATGCTGTAATAACTTAAATAATAGAATAAGTTTACCCATTATCAAGCGGCCAAAATACGTCGCACAACAGCATGAGATTCGGAATACAGTCGGTCGGCACTCTGTCTGGTCGATCGTCGCGAATAAACGCTGCAACGGGCACGTTTGACGTCG
>VUJU01003255.1:0-27581 GCA_009835225.1 Aphis craccivora | reverse complement strand
GACAAGTTATCATGCTCATCACTCCGTTCAAAATCTAAAATTAATAATTATAATTTTAAAATTTAAAACATAATATCTTGGGGGAAAATAGACATAGGTAACCCAATCATAATGAATGTTAGGCTAAGTTCAATATTAATTTAAATAAATGTTTTAAAAAAAATCAATAAATTATGAAGAATTTGTATAATTTTACAGAATTATGACCAACACGGTAACATTAACCAATTGCCGAATGTATAAGAAGTTGCCTACAAATGTTCCTGAAAACTATAAGGCTTTTAATTTACTTTAACAATAAAATATACTATTAAAAAATTAATGCATATTTTGAAACAGTGACAAATCCAAGGGAGAGAAGCTCAGATAGCACGTGTCTTTATCATTTGGTTGAAAAAAAAAGTCCATCAAATAATTATGTGATAGCAATAAAGGCTTTTTTCTTTATTTTTTTTTTCTATGTCCTGAATCACTACTCTGCAGGAAAACTACCTTTACTTTGCATTCTCACAAAATTGTTTAACTTTTCTACTATATGCATCTATGGATAAATAACTAATAAGCATACTAAAGTGTTAGTTTTTGTTATAATATATTGGACATAATAATAATTACCTAAATAAAATATTTAAATAATTTAATGCCTTCGAATCAGTGGATAACGAGTACCTATCGAGTATGTATGAATAGTTTAAGCTTTAAAAATTTCATGGAATTAAATTTATATAAATTGAAACAGTCAGTATAATAATTGGTAGTTATTATCTATATACGACATACGTAGATATTATAATGTTTTAAAATCATGCATTTTTACATGTTTACTTTTGTTATTATTGCGTTTATATTAAGCCTAAAAATAAATGTTACATTCAAAACATTCTTATAACAATTTAATCAATAAATTAAAAATATTTGTGATAAATATATTTAGTGTTATTTAAAAATTTGGTGAATTTCTACAAAAATTCAGAGGAGATATAAATTTATTGGAAAATAAATTTAAGTCAGATACTTACCTCACAATTTGTTATAACATCAGCTACTTATATCATGTTTAGACAAACTTAATTGCGACTAATTTCCAATATTTTCTTAATTACTTAAAATCTTAACAGTGGCGAACTAAGGATTTTAGAACTGTAAGTCTACCTCACATACGAGAGGCCACTATATTGAAGCTTTAACCAACTACCTATGCATAACAAATCGATTTATCTTATTATAATTATATTTTGATACCAACAATTAGTTTAGTTCGTTTTATTGTACAATGTTAATTATCAAGTACTTAGGTACCTTATCAAGTTATAATAATAGTAAAAGAATCTTTTTTATTTTATTTGTTGAATAATTTTTAGTAAAGTTTTAGAATTGCATTAAACTGTGATTAATTTCATTTGAATGTAAGTTGTTAACCTACTAAAAAAATACTCTTGAAAAGTACGCCCCTTCCCTTTGAACATTTCTAGGTATACCACTAATTTGAAAGTATAAATTCAATAGTTCCTTAATACATAAATATAAAGTTTTTAGAGCGGGAACTCATCAGTCATTAGTCATCGCATTCGTCATTCAGATTCTTCTATTATCTTAAATCATGATCTCAACTCATACTCATTCATCTCGACGTGTTATTCACCTAAAATAGATGTCCCCACACCGATTTCATGGAAGAAATAAACGACGGCGACAAGCGTTCGGTTATTCCATGAGCGAGCAAGACGTCACGCAATCGCTCCCTCTCCCGGCGGCGTCCGCCACTCATTAGTCATTAGGCTCCATGCACCAACAACACTGTCACTCACACAGTTACACGCATTTACACAAAGGTACACAATTATACGGTCCACACATCAGCTTAGTTATTTCGTATACTCAACACTGACGTTTTATCCGAGAATTGGTTCCCTCTGACTCCCACCATCATCGCCGCCGCCTTCACTTGTACTTTGTAGTCCTGTGTTTAATTTTGTATGTTCATGACTACATTTTTTTTACCGTGATTTTTATTAATTTTTGTCGTCGTTCTATCTTTGCCGTCAAATTCTCAGGTAAGTAACGTAAACCCGTCTTGGCCGCCGTGTGCGCAACGTAACAACTACACAACAGCCGCCAATTGACTGCCGACATCGCTGCCGTTGTTGCTGTTGCTGCTGCTGTTGGCTGTTGCTGCTGCTGCTGCTGCTGCATTCTGTTGTGCTTCGTCTGTGTGTGGTGAGTGTATGACGTGGTGGCCCTTGTTGTCTTGAACGCACACGACAATACTGTAAATAACAACGAAAACGACAACACTCGATCCACATCACAGTGTAGACGAGAAATGCGAGATTTTGACCACAAACGGGGCAGACAATTGGTTGACTGTACCACTGAAGAAGACACCGTTCCCGAAGAGACAGCCGGTCAGTATTATAAGCCGTCCGGTCTCTGCGACTCCACAATGTCCCATGCACGCGATTGTTGTTATTAGTGTTACAATAATAATGTGCTTGGGTACTGGATTTTATATGTGCTAGTTTTGTTGTTTCTCATTAAATTCCACGTAGAGATTGTCTAAAGCTCATGAGTTCCCGTTTCATTATATATTTGATATTTGTAATTCAATATTCATCAATAGGTAGTTAATGTAAGAATCCTTCTCAATGGATAGAAGAATTCATACTAGGAAACCCTAATGTAATTGAATGTTAAATAATTTGTGTCTATGTATCTGATATTATGCTCATTAATCAATGCAAGTCAATTACCTAACATTAGGTGTGCATCCATTAAACATTTCATGTAGGTACTAGGTAGGTAGGTACTTACTATGTTTTTATCTACATAATTTTCAAAAAGTATCAAGTAAATTTGATGTTTTGTTAGAGCTGAAGTTTTAATGTGGTAGTTCATTTCCAAATAGCTCTATTCCAAATAATTCTAAAATTTATATTGAGTACTAGGTAGGTACTACTTGTGTATAGGTAGTTATAAAATAAAACTATTGTCTACGTGCATATTATTTGAATTTCACAATATGCCATCTTTTGGTTTACTGACTTGTCCAAACGAATAGTATTTGGCGTAACTGGACTTTTATGTTAGAGAGAAGCTGAAATTGTGACATATAAGAAAATAAAGTGTGGAGACAGTCACCTTCATACAGTTGACATACTATTAATTTATATGATTATTAAAATATGAAAAAAACCTAAATTTTTGTAATTTTGTTAAATCTAATATATATTTAATATAACCTACCTTTTTACCCATGTAAAATATAGATGGGTTAGTAAATAATAGTTCATCCTAAATTAAAATATTTATAGTTATACTTACGTTTTATGTACCAATTTAATGGTGATGATATCCATTATTTTACTTAAATTTATATTTATGCTTTCTTAATGTAGGTATGAACGAAATTTTTCTCAATTATTTAATATTTTTTATTAATAGTTTATAAATACGATGACTGTAGTCATTTCTGTAATATAATTTATATCATAAGTCTCTTCTCTATAAATTAATGAAATTTAAATAAAAATACTTACTATACAAAAAAAAAAAACAAATACCTATTAAATATGTTTATATTATGTGACATCAACAATCAATGTACAATGATTATTGAGTGTTTACCAGATAAAAACAATACATCTATTGATATTTTTATAAGAAATATTATGATTTATTGTTTCCGAATATTTATACTGAATTACAAGTTATTAAATATTTTTACGGGTATTTTTATGTTATTTTGTATTAAACATAACAGATAGGTATTTTTAAAATAATTACTTTAACAAAAATAAAGTAAAGAATATTATCTACCTATGCATGCATACTCTAAAATCAGTAAAATCTAAATTGGTTATAAACTTATGAATGAATCTGGGAGGCCCTAGGTTATATAGACATGCTGTACATCCATTTTTACTTGTTTGTTTATATTTGTAACCTAACTGATAACTACAAAACTATTCAAAATACACATTTTTTGTATAAAATATACTTAACTTATTGATATACTCTGGTAAACTTAAAATCTATATTACTAAAACTAGTTTGACATAATTAGCCATTTGTTGAACTTATATCTCATTGCTCTAAAAAACAATTTTGTTATATTATTAACATCTAAGTATTTACCCCAATATTAACTTGTTTTTTTTACTATTTTAATACTGTTAAGCCTCAACTAAATATTTTAGCTGATGATCTTGGATTAAAATTGGTTTGTTGAGGGTAAAAAGGAGTACCAAAATATACATTTCGAAAAAATTTAAATGTTAAACTTGTTTTTTGGTAGTACTTTATATGTAATAGGAACCTATACCTTGTTTATATTTTAATTTATTTAATTACAAGTTTGTAATACATTTTTATGATTTTTATTAGACACCTACTATAACTATATAAATTATCTACCTATTGTTTATCTTATCTTGTAAATATAAATGAGTAAAATTAGGGTAAATTCCAAAATTAAGAAAAAGTATTAAAGACATAATTTAAGATTGTTCATAAATTTATTCAATTCATTCTAATCTACTAAATTTAGCAAATAATTAGAGGTATAATTTTTAACACAAAAATTATTTTAGAAAACAGTTAACAGATAGTATAGCCACTACAATCAAAAGCTGTATCATACTAATGTTAATATCAAAATAATAAACAATCTTAACTTTATATTTTAAAATTATTCTATTATATATATATAAAAAAAAAAAAATACAGCACACAAAAAAAAAACCCTTCAAACATTGTTAATTATATGATGATTTTTTTCGCAAAAATTTTTTTTTCCTTTTCTTGTTAATATTTTATATCACCCCTAAGCTGGGTCCATGTTACCTAAGTTGAAAACCAGTGCTGTGACCATTACTATTAAAAAAAAAAGTTGCTACCAAATTATTTAATTATTTCTTATTAAGTATCTACCTACCTAAAGGTAAAACATTTGAAATATTCTCAAAATGTTATTTCAAAATTATTTTACTTCCCAAAAACCCCCCATTTCAATCCAAAGTCATCCATCTAAAATATACAACAGCATAATATGAACCTCACTATGTATCAACTAATGTTTTAATACATTTTAAAATCATATAGTAGTGTATATGGAATATTATGTTTTACAGCAAAAGAAAAAATGCCTTCCGATACTGAAAGTAATACAAGTTTTAACAACAGCAGTGTGAGGACATTTAAGATTTTCATTGGAAATCTTTCTGAAAAGACCACATCTAATGATATCAGACCACTGTTTGAAAAGTATGGCAAAGTTGTTGAATGTGATGTAATGAAAAATTTTGGTTTCGTTGTAAGTATTTAAAAATTAGTATATACCTAATTGTATAGTTTTTTTGGTATTGTTAGAACTAAAATCAAAAAAATTTAATTTTCCAATTTAGCATATGGACGATGATAATAATGGACGTGCAGCTATAAAAGCTTTGAACGGCACAATGGTTAATGATTTAGCCATGAAAGTTGAAGCTGCCACTAGTCGTCGTGGTCCTAATACCCCAACTACAAAAATCTTTGTAGGAAATCTTTCTGAAACAACAAAAGCTAACGAAGTACGAGAATTATTTGGTAGATACGGAACAGTTGTTGAATGTGACATTGTCAGAACTTATGGTTTTGTGGTAAGTGTTAAGCTGTTAATTATATTTTTATTTATTGTAAATGTATTCTTTAGATTTAAATGTACCTATCAACTAAAAATATATAATTTTTACCTAATTTATTCATTTAAATTAAATGTTGTTTCATTAATTTTGAAGTTTTTTTAAAATTTTTGTTATTATATAATATCACAATTTTTATTGACTTATTTAACTTTAGCATATTGATTCGACTGATGTAAGCAGACTCATTAAAGATTTAAATGGACATATGTTAGATGGCCAACCAATTAAGGTACAAATTTCAAATAGCCGTGTTCGTCAGAGACCTGGAATGGGTATGCCAGAGCAGTGTTATAGGTAAATACTGTTTATTTGTTTAGTTTAAAGAAAATGTGTTTAGAAGTAATTTGCTAGTCACATGTTTTGTTTGATATATAAAATAAAAATAAAATGAATTTCATTAAAAATGAAACGGGAAATTTTGTTCAGGTGCGGCAAGGGTGGCCATTGGTCTCGTGAGTGCAGTCGTGAAGGGTGAGCCTTACAACTTATTTCGCACATTGTTCTTTAACTCGTAGCCATCATTTAAAAAAAAAAAAAAAACAAAAAAAACATAGAAATTCATAATTAAAATAATCTTTTCTTAGGTACGGATATGGAAGAGATGCTTTACCACCACTCCCACCACCACGTGCCCTGCTTTATCCACCACCACCACCACCTTCATTTGTTCGTGATCGAATTCTTGGTTCTTATGGTACTGGCTTAAAAACTGATATGACAAGAGTAAGTTTTGTTTAGTTATGTTAAAATATTTTTAATTTTGGCTCAAATGTATATTTTATTAAACTTTTACATGATGAGATTATTAGCAATTAGGTTTAACAAATTTTAATGTGGAAAAATAATTGAAAGTTTAGTTATTTGAATCAATTTATGTTTAAAGTTTTAATTTTGAGTTAAAATATCTTTAGTGGTATATAATTAAGTCAACTTGAAGCAACAAATTCAGAAATTATTTCTGATTTTAATGTTAATAATTTTGACAATTATGAAATTGTAGAACATGGTTTAAAAACAATGTCTCTCAATAACCTAATTTTTACATATATTGTCTGATAATTACTATTAGGTATGCCTGGGTGTATCTCTGAAGTCATTGTAAAACAATTTACATTATTAGGCTCAATAAATTGCAATTCATAAATTACAATTTAATAATTTTGTAATATTGTATATGTTATTATATGTTTTTCCTTTTATAGATGGATGATTACTCTATGTTATCACATTCTGAACTTGGTGGTCATATGTATGAAGTAAGCTATTATAATAATTTAGTTATATTTTATTTATCCTAATTAATATTTTTAATTTTAGACTGAAGGCTTGTATGACCGTTACTATGATCGTAGTCTAATGAGAACAGCTGCTGATGGTTATGGTATGGATAGAAGAATGCCAAGAATGCCATCTAGTCGCGATTATTTATCATCATCCACACGTATTGGAACAACTATGCGTGACCAAGATTATGTATTCACGCGACGCTCACCATTGTCAAGCAGTCGTACATCGTAAGTATTGGAATAACAAAATGCATATTATATTCTCAACATAATATTTATATATCATTTCATTTTATTTAATAGGTCATCTCATGCATATGATGATTTCTCTAGGGATTCATATGATGATCGTCGGTAAGTTTTTAATTTAATCTACTTAAATTCTAAATAGCTATTTTTAATGTTGGAATGAATACATTTATACAAATATTATATAATTTAATGCTTTATTATAATTAAATTTTAAAATTAATATTAACACGTTCACCTCTGCTCGAATATTTCTAGTCTAGCCCTACGCGTCGCGTAAATATTGACAACATATACGTGTGCCGACCCGTGATAGTTGTTATCAATAAAACGTAACGAAAATACGCAGGAAACACAAACTAATCGCAACACATTATTTATAATACTTTCTGAATGGCCATGAGACATTTTGAAGTTATATCTCTGTGGCCGAATTATTTATAAAGATATTTTAATAAATGTGCTAGTGACGATCACGAATCGGTGGTGGCCGTCAGCGCGCTACTACTAGCGCCGATCCGTGATCAGCGGTGGCAGTGAACGTGTTAATGCTTGACAGTGGTGGCGCGATTGTGATTTTTTGGGAGAAGTGTCCTAGACAAAAATTTGGTGGGTAGTTGGAAAATGTCAAAACTGGCAAGTTTCATTTTTTAATGACACTGGACTATAATTATAATTGGTAATTATAGTCATAGATATAATCTGATAAAATGAATATCTTCACTACTTATCAGTAAGTATAAGTATTTCAGGGGTGGGTGGGTTGAAAAAATAATATGTATCCCACAAAGGTTTGTTCGCGCTGCCACTGATACATGGCGTATATAATATTTACTCAAATTGAATTTAAAAAAAACTGTCATGCATGGAAACTAACTGTCAAACGACTTAATACTTTCGAATAATTTTGGTTGTCATAAATGGGGCTTGGTGATTGTTGACTTTGACAATTTATTGAATAATTGTAATGATTTGTAAATAATCTATTATTACAATAATCTTTCACCATAAATTAGTTGAAAAAAAATGACTATTTTTGATTGATCAATCATTTTTTTTCAGTGAAATTAATTGATTTTTATAAAGAAATTTACAATTTATTAGTTGGTTATTCAGCCTTGGTCACAAATGGAAATGTGTGAACTTAAATCATTTTTCAGTATACTTTTAAATAGAATAGAGTTTGGTGTACTAGAAACTAAATATCTTCAAATTTTAGGTTCTTATATCTAACCATTAAGAAACTTTTTAATATTTTATCATAATTTATCCGTTTATGAGATAAATTTTCTTTTCCTATGTTTTGTATATTTTATACATTTGAATACACATTTAAATAATTTTTTTGCTAATTATTAATATCAATTCTGTTTCATTTGTGGCATTACCAAAATTTAATTTTAATATAGATCTTTTATTAATTTTTCATACCTAGTATATTTTATATATATTTAAGAAAAATTGTTTACTATAGTAATTGGTAATTATATATCATAAAACTCAACTTTTTAATATGATATGTATTATGTAATATAAAATTCTCAATCATTAGATTCAGTTAATACTATTTTATTGGAATTACCATCAAAACTTTAAATTATTCTCAAGAAGTAAAAGACCATTTTCGATAAATAGAAGTTTATAGATTCTTATAATATTTGTTTTACGTTTGTGAATATTAAGATATAACTTACTTAATAAAGAAATCCTATTATCAAGATCTTTCTAAAACAAAAGGCACAAATAACAATAACAAAATTAATTTTAAATTGAAGCATATACATTAACATTTTATTATGTTAAGAAGATGTTATACCCAAAATGACATATGTTTAAAGATTACAGTAAAACTGATTTTTTCAAACAAATAATTTGTTGTGTTAGTAAAAGAGTGTGGAATAGCATGATGTATATGGTATAACATTCTCTTAATGTCTAGTAAACCAGAAAATCAAACAAAAATATGTATATGAAATGCATTTGTTAAGTTTTTTCAATTAAAGGGTTTTTAAATATTGAACAACTTAAAATGATTATTGTTTGTATTTCTATTACTGTTATTTTTATTAAAAATAGCATGTAACAAACTATAATGCATTACTTTTTGTTTTTTACTTAAGATAAACATTTGTTGGCTTTTTGTTTAAATAATTTAAGTATGCATGCTTACAAACTTTAAATTATTATTTTTATTTATGTATGTGTGTGTGTGTTTATATAAATGTATTTGGTTAATCCCCGATTATGTTTTTCTTTTTCCGTCAGAGTTTCGGGATCTCGCGGTTCGTCGCGTTACACGCCGTATTAAAAAAAACCGTGTATATATTATCGTGCCGCCGTCGTATATTCGCGTCGCCGGATCGGATAACCGTACACTCACACATCGCCGACCGTCAACAATTTTTTATTTAAATCGGCTCAAGTTTTTAAGGAGCTAAAATTACATTTACGACATCTTATAAGATTATTTGTCTACATAGGTTTTTTTTTTTTTAGGTTTAATTAAAAACATATAAGTTCTTAGTGTCACAAATTACAATTTTATTATTTATAGGCATTAGACATAAAAAATTTAATTATCTGGGCTCTTAGATTATTTATATTGATTCATATTTTCTACCTTAGATGTAAATAAAATAATTTTCTAGAATTATTTTAAGGTTTATTGATTATGTTTTTTTTTGAATATCACTTTAATCACATCAATCATATTAATAATTATTTCTGGAATTTCTGTTTGTCGAGTTATTAAACAAATTTTCTTTAGAAAATTAGAATGTAAGCCTTTATAGTTAAAGGTCTTTACAGTTAGGTTAATGTATTGATTAAATTACTAAAATATATTAATATTGTAAGCCCAAATAATCTTATGACAACATTACATTGTAATTCTCATTGTAAAAAATTATGATAAAATAAAATAAAAATAAGTATAATAAATACCATCTAATTTTGTAGTCCCTATATTCTCTTATATATTAGTTAAGTGTTTTTTAGTTTGACCGTTACAGCCGACCGATATCGTAGTTTGCCGAAAACGTGATATTTTCGTACACTGTTCGGTGCGTACGATGTTCCGAGGACTATTTGAACGAAGCCGGTGCGTTTGCGATTCGTGTAAAATACTCATTCTTAGGTAAACAAACATTAAATTCATTTAATTTGTTCGTCTGTGTGTATTTCAATATCATTGAATTGAAACAGGCCACACATTTACCAAGAAAACTTGGTCGTCGTGGTTAAATCCGTGCGGTAATTATTTATTTTTTTGAAAATGGTCATTTTCAATCTTTAATTTATGATTTTTAATACCAATTTTATATAATGACCATTTTAAATAATGACTCAAACATCTAAAATTTTGTATTTTTTAATAAAAATACAGAAAGTTATGTCTAATGTTAGAGTATAAATTCATCTTAAAATTTAAAGTTTTAAAAATATTTGAATATTCTGTGAAAAATTATGTATACATATAATTTATATTGATATAATACCATATTAAGAAGATGTTGGTTATTATGTTACAGAATATTATTAACATGTGGCTGAATGTGGTCAATGTGGATAACACTGACCAGTGACCATACTACAAAATCATGCATTTTTAATATGAATCATTGTGAATGTCATCTTCTGATGATTTGATATTGATAATGATTATCTTTGGTTAGTTATTTATAATTATTATTATTAGGACGCTATACCCACATGTCTTGTATCTGTCGTTATGTCAATTATACATTCACTAGAATCCATTTTATTCTATTATTTTTAAAAATAGAGTGAATTTACTAGTTACAAAATATAAATTACGAGCATTTAAAAACTGGTTTTTTTTTTTAATTTTTAAATTATCATAACTTATTTATTATTAAAATAATAAAATATCAATATAACTCTCCAAGATACCCTAAAAAGTATTCTTAATTTTAAATTGCGTAATAGGTCAATTCAATCTAACTTTAAGAATAAGATTAAAACTGTAAAATTTGTCATGTTTTATGTTTTTAAGATGGAGACAACATTATGTAGGTGTGGTGTCCTCTTAAGTTTAAATCTCATTAATCATACAATTTATTGTTTTATTTTATTTTATAGAAAATATAAATAATAACTTACCAATTTTATAAAAATGTATGAGTTGATATTAACTTACCTAAAAATTAATTTATCAAAAAAAAAAATTATACTAAAAAAGTATTACCTACATAAAAATTAATAATAAATTACTTATAAAAGGTTACTTTCATATCTTCCACAGAAACTGAATATTGAATCACTTGGCGGATGCATAGATCTACAACATTCTTCTTATGGCTGCCTTACAAACACTCATACTCGGTAAGGCCCAAGTTTTTTGGTCTGTAAATATGTATATATTCTTATCAATAGATCTAAAGTTCTATGTTTCTATGTGTATGCTCACTCTTTTTGCAATTCGTTTACGCCTCTGAGTGCTAGCATTAAGTATCTTCTAGGCTATGAGTGAGTTACGCCCACATAATTTTCATTTAAATATTTTTAAAAGAATAGTATTTTAATACCAATTAATTTTTAAAATGTACATTTAACAGTTAAAATAATTATTATAACTTAAATTAATTACTACACCTATAAGACAATATTATGCTAACAGATATTTATATCATTGGATGACTAAGTCATTAATATTACCACATGAAAACATAATATGTCCATTTTACAATAAAAAAAACCAAAAAAATAAATAATAAGTTGATATAAATATATATGTAAATGTTTTAAACAACTGTTATGATATAATATCATACTAAATATTACTGAAGAATCAAGTTTTAAAATCAGTAACTATTATTTACTTTTATGATGAAAAATGTCATCTGTCCTAATAATTTTGAATAGGTAACTGTTTAAACTGATTTGTTTACGTTTTTCAGAGTTTTGATATTTTATGTATGGAGTACCAGGGTTACAAGTGATAAATCGCTAAAACTAATGAGTTTTAGACATGTTTTTATTTATGAGAATATGGTAAATTGATTTTAAATGCTCTGAAAAATGGGTTAATAAAAATGGACCATTTATATTATGCATATTAATAATATTAATTAGTATTTTTAAATTATAGGTACTGATCTTTCTACAAAAAGTTTAAAATGAGCTGAATAAATTGTTTTATAATTTTTAATGTTTGAAATAAATATAAATAGTATAATAATTATTGTTAATTATTTATTCTTATATTTACTGTATTGATTTTATTGTAGTTCAAGTATGATTATAAATAATCTATTAAAATAAAAACCATGAATGTTACTCAGTACTCGGCTGAATTTTAGGTTTCAAGTGTATATTTGGATTAGCATATCATTGAGTAGCTAATATGTTCATTGGCCATATTGGATAACGGTAAAAAAAAGTCATATCCCTCTTTTTTTCCCCATATGACTTGAGTTGATAAATAAATACAAAATATATTACAAGTAATATCAAGCGGCAAGCACCATTATAGAGAGATCTATGCCAAAATGTTTGTTATTAAAATATACATACAAATTTCCCTTTTACACAATTAATACAAACAAGAATGCAATTTCAATATAAATTAATATGTCACTTGACTTGACACTGGGCTCATGGAAAAGACAATGATATACATTGTTAACATTGTGTTGTATATAATTTCGTATTTGAGACATTTAATGGGTGGAAGAAATTTAATGGGGTTCTGTGAACCCATGTGTTAAATTTTAATTTTAATGTATTGTTCATTGTATAAATAATAATGAATAAATATTTAGAAAATTGTATACACAGACTTAAATTAAAATAAATACCTACCTTCTTTTAAAAATATAAGTATTTTTTATCCATATTATTGATGCTTAAATTCCTTAAAATGATATACTGATTACTGATACTGATGATGACTGAATACATCTCTAGCTAATATGTAGGTAAAGGTTCTTTTATTTATGAACTTAGAAATAATATATTATAAATAATAATGATTTGAAAATATAGAACACTAATAAATTATGGATGAATACTAAAAAGTATGAATTGAAATGTGAGTAAAACTATTCACAATTACCTATTGGTTATTTTTCAAGTTGATGATATTGAAGTCCATATTATTTGATGATATGATGCTTTTTCATCAATATACGTCTGAAATTAACTAGTAAATACAAAGCAAAAGTGTCTAATTATTATTTTATTTAATTATTGTTCGTTTATATAAATACCTATACCTACATAAAAATTCCTAACTTCATTAGTGTCATCTCAGTGGGTATACCTACATTTATAACGACTCAATAGTGGAGAGAGTAAATATTTCCTTCAGGTAAACATAAAGTTGACCCACAAGAGCTTACCACCGTTTGGACTTAAATGTATTAATTTTATACTTGCCACTCATATAATTATTGAATAACGGATGTTAACATCAACAATCATTTTTACTGCTCAAAAAAGTTTATGACGAATACAAAAATTAATACAGAAACAGAGTAGAAATTAAAACCAATACAATATTCCATCCATACCGAATAAATCGTAATATTAGCCATTAAGGAACAGGTAAGTTTACTTCCAGGAGAAGAGTTCTCTTCAAAGAGAAGCACCTGCCGATAGCCCAACAATTGAAATCATTAGTTTCAAGACTTCAACGGAAATTGAACTTTTATTCTTAGAGTTTATAGTATATTATTATTTTAGCAAAAACTTATGCATCGTCCGTGTATACCTGAGCTGCGTTTAAAATTATGGGTAAGTGTAAGTTAAGTAAATATCTAGGCTAGGTAGGTACCTAATCAAAAATTGGTGTTCCAGAATGTTAAATAAACGATGTGCTATTCAAGTACCTAAGTATTGAAATTAAAACTAAATATCAAAACGGCCACAAGTTAAAATAAAAAATTGATGAATAGCGGAGAATGTTTATTTTATAAACGAATAATAATTAAAAAAAAAAGGTACCTTTTAATGTACATTGTTTATATTATGTAGGAAGTAGGAATCTACCCAGCATCTTTTTTCATGTTTGAATTGACGTCGCCAGGGGAACTACTTTCGTATTATTTCTACGATGTCGCCATCGTTTATAAATTTTATTATTACTTAGTTTTACATAATCTAGGTATGTATAAGTTAAAAAGAATACATTATGGCAGCTTTAGGCTCAGTTGTAGCTGTTTCTAGTTGAGGTGTCTGTGTGGTAATAGGACTTGAGTTTGCGATGCTGCAATCGTCGTCCTTTCCGTACCCAGTACGTACTGGCAGTACTTATTTGATTTTACCATAATCCTGTTTGTTTTAAAACATATGCATTGATCTATTATAGCAGTTCTCAACCTTACATCGCAAGCTCATTTCAAGAGCACCGCGTCTCATGCGTGAAAATGAAAAAAAAAATACTTTGGTACAATTTATAGTAAATTGTAATTATAAAGACAAAAATTGATTTGCGTATAAAATTATTAGACAGTTTAGCATACTATATAATATCTAACACTGTGTTTCTAAACTGTATACGTATTTATGTAGATTACATTATCGATTAATATAAAAGATCGATAAATGACACACTGCGTCAATGTTTCTGATTGGAACCTACATGGTTACACCTTTAGATGTACCTATATAGAATTAGAATATTAATTATTAAAAATTTAGTACAGAACTGGAATGTTCCGTCCATCAGGGGCGGGCGCAGAAAAAAATTTGGGGGGGGGTTTGAACAAATTAGAATTTTTTGAAGGTTCATAAGTGAGAATAACTAGGTACGTTTGAAATTAATCATCCAATCATTTCGGAGAGGGTTTGAACCCCCAAAACCCCCCCTGCGTCCGCCACTGCCGTCCATAAAAACTTTCCATAGATCATAAGTATTTTAAATTTGTGAGGCATGTAAATACAATTATATTTGTTTCCTTATCATTAATAATTAGCAAAAAGCTTTAATTTTTGTTAGTCTTAATATTCATATTTATTAGAACTTCATGTACTTCATTAATATCTTTGGGAAGTGGTGGGTGATATTTGGTTTTTTTATTATGTATAAATTTCTACGAATAAATGAAATATCATTAGTTAGTAATTGTTTATCGTTTTCTAAACTACAAAGTTCTTTTCTTATTATTTTAGATGGCATTTCATTTATATTGCTTTCAAATACTTTGCATTTGATACTATTACTTATACTATTTGATGTTCAATTGTAGAATCTGATTCATGACTATGATCCAAAACTGATTTTTCTTACAGTAGAGTGTTTTCCTTATTGAAGACTAATATGCGGCTTTGCATGTTTTTTTAGTGCATTTCCATGTGTTATTACCATTTATTTTTGATTCATATTTAAATTTGAATATGAAATCGTTTAACACTGTTAAATACTTTGCCATTCTGGCTAAACATTGTTGAAAATTCCATGACGCTGAATAAAATCTACAAAACTTTTAACTACTTTTCAAACATACTTTACTTTTGTAACATCTAACACTTGTAAGTAGGTACTAACTAGTATAATCAAAAGTAAAGGAATCGATAATACCGATATGTCTCTTTAAAACTTAGAAATAGGTACATTTGGATTTACCTTACCAATTTGTACTCAAGACGAAACATCACATAATTAATTTAACGATATACGTACATAGGTATGTACTATATATATTATATGGTATATATAGAAAGTATATAAAATAAATTTCCGCAGTTTGTATGATATATCTTATCGGTTTTGTCGCAGATTGTATAATCTTAATTTTTTTTTTGCCGCAGTTTACAAATTGACTTTTAGAAAAAGGTAAATTTTGCCGCAGTTTACTATCTCCCCGTTGAAAACGATAAATTGAAGTTTTCAATTCTCCGACTCCGACAGTTAGGTAATTAGGTAGGTTAATATGAAATTAATTTTGTTTTTGAAAAGCATCCCCTGGAACTGCTGGAAATTGCTAAAAAAAAAAATGATTTTTTGTTCAAATCCGAGCCTAATAGGTAATAATAGTTACAACTATACAAGTGCACCTATCATATTATGTTATAATTTATAGGTAAACCTATACATTTTAGTATTTTACCTATAGTTCGAAAAAAAAAATCATCGAATTCACAGCATTTCGTTCGTTTTCTAGAATAATGCGTGAACGGCTCTTGATTGCTTCAAAGAAATTTCGAGCAAACTATGTATACGATATTAACGATTTTGCGATAAATCTTATTGCCATTTATCAGCGGCGACGGCGTCACGACGGATGTCACGCCGACGAATCGCAGCCGTCTGCCCGTCTATCATAGTCTCTAGCTACTGCGTCCTTTCAACGCTCACGTATAAATAATAGGTATACGTGTTTAATACATTATAACGTTTAGCGAAGTTAAAAGATTTATATGACATGTCAAATTATTCATTAATTTGTTTATTTATTTATTTATTTAAATATATTATAAAAAAAGTAAACTGTTTGTAAATTACTTTTATAATTTTATTTTATACCAAGAGTGTGCAAAAAAACGCGCTTATTTACATTTTTATTATACAATTTATTTACACATCTTCAATATTGCAAATTACAATTATATTATTTATTCATGACAATATTCATAGGCAAAACTACGGGTCAGGCCAGTCGACCTAACCCAATACTGGCTGGATATTATCATAGTATAGGTATCATACTGACTTTGTAGTTAGTAGAATTTAAAATAAAAATTAAAAACTTAGAATTTTTTTTATATTTATCACTTGGCCTGTCCTAAATAAATTGTCTAATTTAATGTTTAACAATATTGATAACATAACTAGAAAATAGAAATGTATAGGTATATTAGCTAGGTACCTATCTTATTTAAGTTATTTAAGGTATGAACATTTAGTATTACCTATAGTACATGTTCTATATATAGGTGTTGTCTTTATATGATTAATGTATATATGTGTATAAATAAAATAGTATATTATTATAAGTAGACGTAGTACCTAAGTGTCAATAATGAGAAAATTAAGGGGTCTTTAAAGGGTGAACAGGGCAGAATTTGTTAGTTTATTTATTGTCAATTGTTTTGTAACTGAATTGTTTCTGTATGTGGCCTATAACTTTACTGTAGGTAGGTAGGTATAGTTCCCTGCAACCTACATTCATACAATCATATAAATAAAACTGTATGCATACATAAATTATTAATGCATAGTGCATACTTATATTAAATGGTTACATTTTTACATATTATTATGTATTTTGATGTCTTACTGTCATAGTGTAGGTATTTCATTTGATGAAAATGGTCTATAAATGACATCATCATTATAATAACCTCTTATAAGATTATGTCGTATTCTTGTATATTGTCTTTGCCTAACTTTCTCATATTCATATAATAAGTGTACAATATGGCAAACATGTTTTACGTTCAGAACAATTAATTTTACTATGTCCTCGCATAAGATTTTTTTTACGTTGTACGTTTAAGAAAGTTATGAGAAATTTAAAATTGTAATTTTTTTTTTGTATTGATCTTAGCTACAAGATACACATTATTTTCTATGAACGAAAAATAAAAAGAAATTGGCTTGCAGTAATTTATTTTGTTTTATTTCGATGTACCTTATATTCATAATGAATTCACGTTTACCTGGTTAATTAAAACCTGATCATCTGAATAATTCATAAAACTTATTAAGTTATTACTTGGAATTATATTATATTGTACTGCACTTGGATTGAATCTGCTTTAAGCAAGCCTTGAAAAACAATTTACACAACGATATAAGTATAGGTACCTTCATTATGTAATATAATTTATACATACTTATTATGTACCGAACGAAGACCACTAAATATGTCTAAATACCTAATGAATACATAAATAGGTATCTTTAGGTATATATAGATAGATATATTATAGTAGCATAGGTAGCGAGGTTTTTATGCAGTGCAACGTATTTAACCACACCGTCGTTTATTATTCTCTCGCTTAAGGAAAATAATGATTTTATTTAATGTTACCTATATTAATATTTATTTTTATGTTTGTACAGCATTACCTCGCTTTATAATTTATATTATAACGCCTAAACGCCTATATATATATATATATATATATTATACAATATTTATAAATCTATATTCTATACTAGGTACTATTTAATAATATATCCATTACTAAAGGTTACCGCGGGTTACCTACTATAAGTTTGTTATATTACCTATTGGATATAGGCACCAAAACACTCCACACGAATAATATTATTAATTTTTATAACGTAAAATTAGAAAAGATTAGAAAATCGTTATAATATTATAATCGAAATGTATAAATAATATGAAACACCACTTAGATTTAAATAAATAGATAATTTTTAAGAACCTGCAGCGAAAAACCGGTCACACGTTCAGTCTTGTACAGTTGTACATGTACAAGTATGCTTACTGACATATTATACTGTTAAATAATATAAAATATATATATTATATTAACATGTGTGCGCCGACGTTTTGAGTGGGTGGCTCGAACGAGTGTGTTAGAGAAATGACAGTCGTTTCAAAATTCGACAGTGATTAATTGTCGTCACATTCTGAGTAGCTACAGAAAGTTTAGTATTATACCAATGAATATATTATTATTTAATAATAAATAACTAAAAAGGTTTCAACAGCTATAATATCGTTATAAACTTATGCATAACTTATAATACAATATTAGTCTGAAATACAAAAATTATATTATTGATAATAATCAATAATCTTGTATCTATAATAATATTATGAACTAAAATTGCAAGTCTTACAATCAATTTCCTTACTAATAAAATGGAAAATTGATTGAAGACCCCAGAAAGGTTTTCTCGTTAATTTTTGGTCACTTGTGACTTGTACATCATTTATAATATGAATATACCTATATAATTTGTGTAAGCTAGAGTTTTAAAGAACTCTGCCCTTTTAACTTTCAGTTTTTCATCAGCCCACAAAATATACTGTATATGTATATACCTTGATTTATTATAGTTAATTAATTCCGTTTTTGATTTAACCGCTTCCGTCATGATGGATTATTGAATTACATCCACTAGTTTTACGCCATTTTCTACTCATCTTCATCCTTTCCAATGACCTTCTTCACGAATGGAGTAATAGTAGCAGTCTAAGATTCCATATTCACAGTACGACGTCTATGTCCACGAAATTTTATCTTTGGTAGGTAATTGGTGACTTCTAGTCAAATTTGTTGGGCGTAGCCTGTTCAGCTCCCGTTTTACAAAAAAAA
The DNA here is from genome assembly GCA_009835225.1 of Aphis craccivora. Taxonomy (NCBI): domain Eukaryota; kingdom Metazoa; phylum Arthropoda; class Insecta; order Hemiptera; family Aphididae; genus Aphis; species Aphis craccivora. The sequence goes on along the minus strand of VUJU01003255.1, from coordinate 8,104 downwards.
GTCAATTTCCAAACTGTACAATTTTTTTTACAACACAAATTCATTTTCATATCATACAGACTTAAAACTGTCTAAAAAGAGGTGTGGTTAAAAATGTGTTGGTGTAAACTCAGTAAATTAGAAAAATCATATTTTATTTTCAATTTTTTATTAAAATAATATTACATTTTATAGAGTTAAAAAACTGAAAAAATTCATGTATATAAGTAGAAATTAAAAAAAACCATACATAGGGTAATTTTTTTATATGACCCATACGTGTTATTTGTCATTAATGTTCCTAATGAACTCCTGTTTTTTTTTTTTTTATTTAAGTGTATTGAGTATTGACATTACTTTGAGGCTTGCGCTTTACTTTAATTTACTTTATAAATATTTATATAATATTTATAAAAAAAGTTATTTCTATAGAAGCCGTATAGGAATTTATCTGTTCGTTAACTGTTCGTAAGCCGTTTGGAAATAAGCATACAATAGACTGGAGCCGTTTGGGATCCACCAAAATTTTTGTGTTAGCCTGTCAGCAATGATAAGTTCTAAACACCGATCACACTCAAAAAATACATATGGAAGCCGACAGGTAAGTTTCGCGTTATCTATGGATTAAATGTACAACAAGTGCACTCATTTTCAAATTTGGTTTCACTTTTCTATTATATTTCTACAGGTAACACTGAAGTATCCGTGACCCGATAGTGTCTATATGTTTAACGTTTGTATATGTGACTAAGTGAACGTCTCGTGCTTTCTGCTCACGGCTCACCCATTTATCAAAATATCCGATTTTCTGCATTAGTAGGATTATAATAGAGATATGGAAGTTTTGAATTAAAAAATCTAGAGATTTTGTGTAAGCAAGGTACATGTTGAACTTTTTTAAGCCTCTTTGTAGTCTTTCTTTCAAGTCACGTGCGAATTTTTGACCTCGATTGCGATCTGTGAATTACGCCCAGATTTATTGTTCTAAATATGTACCATATTATATTATTATGCTATTTTTTTAGCAATTTTGGTTACAAATTAAGACAATAAAGTATTTTATAGGTTAGGTGAATAAGTATAATAGGTATAGTTTTTTTCCAACAGTATAATAACATGCAATTTAAACCATTATATACCACGTTGAACCTATTAATATTTAATTTATTTGTATGTAAAAATAAATAACTATTTATGATTAATGTTAAATATAAATAATATATATAGGATTCAGATTGGCCAAATATAAAATTATCATCATAAAAAGATAGGTACTTCCTATGCCGATAAACATATAGTACACCAAAATAGTATACATTATATACTCGCACTTTTGTGTAGTTTTACACCGATAGGGGCCTATATAAGCCGATGTTCGCCTGCATAATATACTAAATTGTTTACACAGTTGACCGAAACATCTGTCTACATTGAGTTTTCACTGTTTCCAAGAGTGCTTTAGGTAGCCATAGTCAAATTTGAGTATATTCGCCGGTAGAAGTGCACAAAATCAAATTCTTTATTTATTTATTTATTTTGTTTTTGAACGTTTTATGCTTTCGTGAAATTCTTATAATATTATAATATAGTCGTTTTTGTTTATTAATTATTAAATAATAACTGATATTTTTTCAAAATGGTTTATAGACTAATCGAAGTTAGGACGTATCAGTTTTAATATGAGTGCAGTGGTGCGTTAAAATGATATAAAACAGATGGTTTGATTTTGTAATGTTTTAACTTAAGTGTCAATGGCTTATTCATTTTTCCAGATCAAAATTATACTGAAATGTTCAAGAGTTGTTACCGATGTTGTTTATTTTATTTTGGTTTCGGTCGTCGTTCCGAAGACGTGGGTCTTAATCTAGGGCTTTTGGAAAATGGAAACTCGGTTGCCGGCAGTACCGAACATTACACTGTTCAAAAAATATCGAGGTTTGTACTTATCAATTTTCAAATGACGAAAACCTCATCACATGAGTAATAATAAATATAATATGAGTATATATTATACTTGCGCACACAACTTAAGTCTTAAGGTGATATATGAAGTTAATTATTACCATCACATTACAGTTTTGGTCGACATATTTCTCACGACGAGGATGGACTTTCTGTGTCAGGTTTTACGAGCGATGGCGAAGACGACGACCCTCCGCCAAAAACACATACCATGAAGAAAAGAGGCAAGTGGGGAAAACCAATAAATAAACTCAAAGACCCAAAAACTCCAAATTCATTCCAAACACTAGCTGGTGTCAGTATGATGATGTTACAGCCTATAACAGCGGGGGCTGGTTCTACTTCAACACCAGATTTGGTGAGTTAGGTTTTAAAATACTTAAAATATAATACTCAGTGGGATTTACCTAGTAGACTCTTGAAAGCTTATTAAAACCAGGCAATAAATTATTTCTTTTAATTTTTCTTCGAATTCTAATATATATATATATATATCTTAAAACGTGTATATAATTTAAACATTAATTAAGCCACGTTACAAAGATTTGACTACAATATAATACGGTTTTCAAATTAAATAAAAAAAATCTTTGTGAAATAATCCATTGTCGTTTAATAAAGTTGGACAATAAAATAAATAAAATAAAAAAAATCAAATAAATCAAATATGGTTATATGTTTAAACACTTTAAACACGAAATCCAGAAAGTTTTTAGAAAAAACTCAAGAATAACCTATACGAGAATAGAACATTTTTTAGATATTGACGTCCGAACTCTTATTGTTAGTGCGTTTTTATTCTTATTATTTTTTTAAGAGTTTAACATCTGGTAAGAAAGAATTTTCCAAGAAAGAAGATAAAATGGATTATCTTTCTCCTGCGTCATGTAAAGAAACTACAGGTTGGCTTAAATCTCAGAGTATGCAGGTAAAAAGGGAATTTCTTCTATCGACTAAAAATAAATTAACAAACAACAGTACATTGATTTTTAATTTTAGGATATGACTTCGACTACAGACTCCGATAGTTTTGCATTATCGTCAAAAAGTGCGGATGACAATACATCAAATTCAGCTGCACGTCCTCATCGTTTTGGATCAGTGGCAACATCAATGATTAATGTCACTAGTAGATTAACATCAATAAGATCAAAATCTAATGAAGTGGTTTCGAACTCTTGGAAAACACCTGTAGACAATGCACCTCCGGTTGATCCTAATGCACATCAAGAACAAGCTTATGGGAATGTTAATTTTAAAATCACATACGATCAACATACAAAAAAGTAATATTACCAATAATATATATAAATAAAAAGCCTAAGGCGCCAATACTGTGTTGAACAATTTTCAGACCTAATAGGCAAATTACAATTTGACCACAAATGTATCCACAGCTTATAATTTCCATTTTTTTTTTTTTTTATTTAATAATGTAAATATTATTATCTAAAGCTTTTTGTTTCATTAAATCCATTGCCCGGTACTCATCTACCCGCCCAACCCATTTTATTGTTGAAACAATATTGCCTCAAAAAAGCCTATTTTCGGCACATCTCTTTTAATATACACCTATTTTACACGCAGAGTTAGAATTAATTAAAACTATAGAAGTCACTCATAATTAGTACGCTAGTGTTTCAAGCATTGGTTATAGTCTATAGAATATTCTATTCTATAATCAATGATTTCAAGTGTACCTCGCCATTGAATAGGTAGGTCACTTTAATTATGGATATGTTAAAATTAAATGCAATAATAATTTATTTATTGCATACCTACGAACAACGATTCTGAGCAGAGACCAGTGCGTCAGCTTTTATTTCTAACTTACTAAGAATATTATTTTATCATTTATTTTTCAATTAGTAATAATGGAAAGTTAAATTGTATTTTGTCAAGAACATCACATTTATTTTATTAATTGTTATAATATTTAGTTATGCATTATTATTATAATAACTTAAAATTAACATTTTTATTTCTTTGTGTATAAAAATTAATAATGTGCATCATCACAATAATGATAAAAGATTTTAAGGACCTACAATTGATATACCTATATTTTAAATTACAACAAATGAACTAAAATCGTTAGAGTTGTTGGGTATGAAGGGTTAGGTTCGTAGATACGACCGAATAGTTTATTGATCTGTCACAAAAATATTATACACTATTCTCCATTTCCCAAAATTAACTTATTATAGTGAATTTTGCTTCTTTCTGCTCAAGTTTCAAATCATGTCCATCTAATATGCGCCTCGCTGTCTCGATTTATCTCATATTTTCACTATAGCAATTAAAATATCCAACCATTATTTTTATTTCATGAACCTGTTAGATATATCGTAAATATAAAGTGTTTGATATATTATTATATTTGCATAGACACAAATGAATTATTTAAAGTCATATAAATATTTTAATAATAAATTTATTGGTTATTAATTTTATTAGATAATTACCCAATAAAATTATTAAAAGTGTGGTATATAAGTGTATGGTATATTGTTAGTAATAAAATAATTTCATTGCATAATATATATATATTATATACATATATATATTTTGTTTAAGACTTTTTGTTCGTGTGGACAATTTGGATGGATTAGCGCCAAAAGGAAAAGATAAACGACCATATAAGACAGTTTTAAAACTTACGCTTTTACCCCAGGAAAAAACTACTAAAACTAGTAAAACTATAGCTGCTGCTATGAGTCCCGTTGTAAATGAGGATTTTTTTATTAGTACCAAGTGTATTTCAAACAAAGTTTTGAGGTAAATAAGGTTTTATTGGAAATGTTTTATGTATATTTTAATAGCGTATTAATTTATTTAGGATATCTGTTTTTGATCATGAATACCAAGGCAAATATGATGCAGTTGGTCATGCTTTATTTTATTTAGATAATATAACACCCAATAATGATGGTGCACAAAGTGTTAAACTCTATAAACATTCTTGGGTGAGTATATAAAAGTTGAATATATAATATAGTAATACCTATTATAAATTCTATATTTATATAGAGTAATTAGTAACTACTAAAATTTATGAAAACTTTATTTTTGTAGTTATATATATAATTTTGTTTTGCAGCCCGATATAAATCTTTGCAATATCAATATCAGTTTAGTTTATAAAAAACAAAAAGAAACTTTGCATATAGTGGTTCATGAAGCTAACAATTTAAATCTGCCCCACGGTTAGTAAAATAATAATGTAGCTATATTAACTATTGAGTATTGCGTATTTGTGCAACTTAAAACTTGTAATTCATTTAATAGAACGTTCACTAATATAATTTTGAAATAATGAAATTATAAATTTGTTTAGAAAAATCGAGAACTTTTGTGAAAATAGCATATTTTAGCAAGGGTAAACGCATCAAGGAATATCAATCACCATCAGTGCCTAACACAAAAAATGACCCTAAGGCAACATACGAATTTAAAGTTGATATACGAATAGATTTAAATTCCACCGCAAATGGCTATATAGTAATTGGTTTAAAAGAAAAAGGATTCTTAAAAAGGAATGAAAGTAATTTAGGAAGAGTAATATTTGGGCCCTTTTTGTATACAGAAAGAGGCTATGATTTAACTCCTTGGGGCAAAGTTCTATTAACTAAGGATGGCGTTTCAGATACATTTAAAACATATTTATAACGTATAGAGAACAAAAATATATATAGTATAATATATTTTACTGTTAAAACGGAACATTTTAATTATATTAAAATGTGTATAATATAGTTTACCAAATAGAAAATAATTTTTATAATCCAAAATTAATGCTATTATGTCTAGGTATAATTTTATATTATCTTTTTTTTTTTTTGAGATAAACTATTTAGTCATTTTAATGATAAATATACTAAATGTAAGTTAATTATGTATAAAACTATTACCTACACGTTAATTGTTTTAAAAATATCAATAATAAAATATATAGCTATATAAAGTATATAGTATAATAGAAAACCTTATTATATTATATTGAATTAACTTGCTTCTTTAAACAATTGTACTTAACATTCTTAACAAATTATAAGTGTTTATAGTTTTAATGTCTACATATATTTGTAAAACAAAAATTGGAATTTTTTTTTGATTTTGTTATTAAATTTTTTTGTCTCCTGTTGTTATTAATTTTTTTTATTTTATCTTTTTGTTGATTATCTTAGTTTTAATATTTTTATTTAATTAGTTAATATTATGAACTATAATCGTCCTCATTAGTCATTGAAAAAGTTTTTATTTTTTTCGAACACACATATTTTGTACACGATGAAACATAATACACCAGTTACACAATTTTACCTAAAAGGTAAAAAGTTTTTTCGCAAAGTTTCAAAATTATTCAAAAAAATAGCTCTGCAGCGTTTAGTTAGATATTTTTATCGTTTTTAATTTAAAAATGTTGTTTGTTTTTGTGGTAATATTCCTGAAGCTCTCCGTTTTAAGTTCTACAAACGGATAACATGAATGCGCACATGTATATTAGGTTTAGGGGGAGAGATATACGGATAGATATATGTATATATAACCATTTATGAACAAGTTCTTAATCATATACATAAGTATACATATATCATACTGGCTACAGCATTAAGGTTAAACGTAGGTATGTACTATAGCTATATGGTAAATCTATATAATATTTAAATATATAGGTAGGTATAATACGATGGTTGAACCAACATCCATCCAAAACTCTATATATGGAGGAGAGCGTATAAGTATTTTTACCCCCAAAAAATATGTTAATTTTTTATATGTCCTATTTACCAGTTTAAACAAAATATACACGAAAACATGAAATTATTATGATTTTATACGAGTACTTTTAAGTGGGGTGTGCAGAATCGATCATGTAAAACTATATAATATGTATATTGTTTTATATATGTGTATGTGTACAACTGTAAGTCTGTATAATATGTATGTTGTTGTATATACATTATATTTATTATATACATTGTAATTTGTATTTGTATACACGATATCGGATATACCCTTTAATTTACGTGTTTATATACACTATATACTATTACAAACAACGATAATAGTCGCTCATCCGACCGTAATTTGAGCGGTTTAATACGAGATTTAAAAACAAAAATTACACGTTCTCATATTATAACATAGTATATATTGTGAGAACAAATCCGAACTGGTTTAAAAATTAAAAACATTTCTTTGATAATCGCTGTATAAATACGCATTGATATTAATTTATATTATTGTTTACGTTTGTAATATGTGAATTGTAATAACAATAAAAGAAGCTGTGCAGAAGCCGTATAATATTTCAATGTTATTATTATTATTATTATTAGTAGTATAACTGCGTAATAAAATATTGAACAGATTCGAGAGTACCACTCCAAATACGAGTGGCGACTAAAACGCGTGCGCGCACACAACACGCGTATTATTAAAAAAATAATATAATTATAGACGCAAGACGTTAGACGAACGTGATCAATTTATGCGTATACACTATCATTTTTTTTTTTTTTTATAATATACTCTACTCTGAGTAATTTACTTTGATAATAATAATTAGCATATTACCGTTTAGATAACGGAGTATGTATAGGTGTATCTACAACAAACACAGAGCATATCTATTTAATAATATGCACTAAACGTGTATAAAACATAAATACGAATATAATGAGTGTTGTTTTACACTGCTATGCCGGATCACATGAAAAATTGATTAATTTAATGTATCAATTACGAGTCACTAAATAATATTTAAGGGACCATTAGTTCACTACACACCATATAGTGGTTCATTATAAATATTTAAGGATTGTTCATGCAACCCGGCAATTATGTTTTAGTCGGTAAATCATTAAACTCGGTACCTACTCGTCGCCGTCTTCATAATAAAATTGCATCGAGCGATATGGCTACAACACGCCAATGACAAAATGTTATATAACTCGTATCATATATTATATTTAAATAATATACAATAATCCTACACAGTTTTGGGTTGATACAGGAAAATCCGACACAATAAAATTAAAGCTAGGTAGGTATACTTTTTTGGGTTTAACCACTTTAATCCATTGCTGTCTCTGCGTTCAGAAATGTTTTTAGTATTGGTTATTGATACAATATGATTTACCTGAATTATAATTTAACA
>VUJU01003254.1:0-21958 GCA_009835225.1 Aphis craccivora | reverse complement strand
AATAGAAATTGGTATACCATAGTTTATTACATACAATCAAATAATGTGTTTTCATAGTTGATTTATGACTGAATCGTTTTTTACAAAGATAACTTTAAAATTGTGGATCCACACTACATTCATAGGTAATATGTCTATTGTCTGTTGAGACATCTTTTGCTAGACGATCCTCTAAAACTGTGGCCACAATTATTTGGTCAATTAATTCTATAATTTTTCGTGATTTCTCGGTCACCTAAACAATATAAAACTGCTATTAATTTTACAAAACCAGTTTTTTCCATTAAATAAAGTACCTAATAATATCATTCAATAACAATTTCTTAATATACCTAAGAATTCAGAATTATCTATAATCATAATGTAATAAAACTAAATATAAAATATACGTTTACCTAAGTAAATTATAATCACTACTGTAGAACGTAGTAGAAGTTTAATCGAACAGTGATTTACATTTAAGCCTTTAATTGTCACATATAAAAATGTATTGGTACTCTCAAAAATATAAAACAAGCAAAAAGAAATTGCATTCATAATTTTATTAACACCAGGATTTTTATTTTCTACCGTTTTCAAGTAATACATAAATATAGATAACAACATAAGTATTGATACAGGTAGATGTATTTAAAAAAATTGTTATGAAATCGTCAGGTAATAAAAGTTATAGTCTATTTGCAATTTATGATTATTAGAAATTAATAAATAATTTATTAAAATATTATCCTATAAACATGACAAAATAGATCTATTTTGTCATGCCTATAAATACGTAAATAATGTGTTTCAAAGTTATTTTATGACTGAATTGTCAAAGATAACAATGAAATTGTAGTTTTACTATATAAAATGTCTATTGAGACTTTTTTGGATGGATGGCCTTCTTTTAAAGCTGTAACCACATTTATTTGGACAATAAATCTAATTGGTTTCTGTAATTTCGTGATAATCTGAAAGTATATTTTATCATTGTTAAATAAATAAAATAAAGTAAGTAATGATAAACAAAATAATACCTACATTAAAATGTTTGAAGTCAATTAAAATTGTATTATTTAAAATAAATAATGAATAAAGTAATATAATATTTTACATTAATAATTTTATAAATATATATATTGGAAATTATTTTATTAACATTTTTTAAATTATTTATAAATGATAAATGCAACTTAAAACATAACTAAATACTTAAAAAATATTGTATTGTGTTATTTGGATTTTTATTTTTATTTTATAACAGATACATTGAGTTTTGTAGATAATGCACAGAACATAGAGTAGGTATGTTAAAAACAATAAAGTTCAAATAGGTTTACAAATCTTAAATAATAATAATGTATATTATTAACAAATTTGTTATGACTTATAATTTATGAACAATACGAGGTTAGTTATTTTAGCTTAAGTGGTAGATTATATTAATTAATTACTTATTTTGTTTCTAATTGTTATGCAGCATTTTATTGCTGCATAATATATTATAATAATATATATTATTTTATAGTATTGATTACAATCATGCAAATAATATATTATATTATATTATAAATAAATGGTATAGTTTAAAATTAATGACACTATAAAATATATTACATTAATACAGTTCTTATAAACAACTAGAAATGTCTAATAATTTAATTTAAATCTATAAATTAAAAGATTTTACTAAAAAGTAAAAAGTATATCAATATTATATAAATACTGTAATATTTTGTTTTGAAATAAATATTAAAAATATTTTACGACTTACCAAAATTGTATAGTGAATGAAGGTGTATAAAAATAATGAATTTAAATTTTATGAAGAATTATTACTTATAAAAGATAATACTATTTAATTGATATTTATTTGTATATATAATTTATTAGTTATGATCAAATGTTCATACATACAAATTTGCATAAACCTATTAAATTATTTGAATCAGATAACAATATTATTTACAAATATAAAATAATAAAATAAATTTCACTTTGTTCAAGGCTTATGGTATAGTTAGAAAAGTTAAAATTATCCATGTCTTAGAATTGTTATAAATGTACTTCATTTTTTTGAAAACAACTTCTATGTGTTCATGGATAAAATATAGCAATGCTAAACAAAATATTTCGTTTTTGTCAAATGTATACACATATTTTTAATTTTCAAAATATCTATTATATCCATTATTTTATATCTAAGATCCATTTTTAAATATTTCCTGGAAATAAGGTTTTGGCTATTCAATTTTTAATTTCCTAACACAAACTATATAGGTATAAACAAAAACATATATTGAACAATTATTAAAAATATAAATGAAGATGAGCTTTTTTCAAAAATCAATAACTAACTTTTTGTTGATGTTTAGTTTATTAATATAGTTATTATTAATTAAATAACACAGCCAATGCATATATATATATATATAATAAATGAATGGGTGATCGTAAATCATCTTGGATCAGATATTAACAACGAGAATATTTATTACCACTTAAAAAATATGTTTTATATAAGACATACAAATGATCTCATTTTATATAAATTTAAAGTTTACCCATTATAACAATACAACTAGTTATGTTAGTTTATTAACATATTTAATAGTATATATACTTTGTCCAGTGAGAGATCACACCACAACTTAATGAAAATCAATTCTTCTGTGAATTCACACTACACCTTGCCATAGTGGAACCAGTCTCGATATTAGGGTGTTGAGTATAGATGAATAAAATTAATGTGTTCTCTTGCTAAACAAAGTATTTGTGTAGGTATCTAATAGTTCAATGACTAAGCATGTTTACAATAAAATCAAAGAAGAATTATTTCTAATTTTTTAAACTTTATGCACAGTACCCAAGTGAGTAGATAAATAATACTTTTGCGAAAAACGTCTAAAGCAAATGTTACACATGAATTTTCGTTCTACCCCACATTCATATACTAAATGACGCCGCAAAACTTTTTTTCTGTGTATACCTTTATAACTGCGCCCACAGTTTTTTGGACATTTGGCTGGATCATCTTTTGCAAAGAAATCCAAGTTTGCCAACCAGTATCCTAAAATAATAATTGAATTATTTAAAAAGTTAGTAAATCTGTTTAACATGTAAAAAAAATATAAACATATGTGCAAACAAGCAAACGGTAACTATTAGAAGAAAAATTAATTGGAATTAGTACTACATCAAATACCCAATATATCACTTATTATATGACTTTAGGGTAGTTGTGTAATTTATTTGACTAAGTTTTTTTATTGAGATGAATCTTTATTATGTTAATTCACAAAATATTTTAACAGCTATATTATTAATTATAGGTGATACTTATTATTTAAATTTAGTTAGAAAACAAGTTGCTTGAAAAATAATAAAAATAACAATAATGAAGGTACTTCTACCAAACTTACTCCACATTTTTTTTTATTTTTAAGTTAGAAACATATCAAGTTACATTTATACATTATTCTTATATTGGTATTTTCTAATTCAGAGTTAGATATTAGATACATATTCCATTTTACAGAAAAACATACCACGAGGCTGGGAACACACGGGCGATTTTTTAATACGCGACATTTATACCGCGCTATAATTTTAAGATACATTTGTTAAAATACATTAAAATGAATAAAGCACAACAGACGAGTGTCGCACTGTAAAGTATCGTGCAATATTTCAAAAACAGTCGTGTGCACATTGACTTTACCGAGCGATAAAATACTAGTAATTAATATAATAATAATAAGTACTTAATGAGTTTATCATCTTTTTCCTCTATATGCTGTGTGTCATTATAATTTAAGTATTGTAAATGATATTAAATTAAAAATAATTCATATTATTTAATTAGAGTAAAACTTTGAGTGTATTATTTGTGATATATTGAAAACTATAACAACGGTGGTTAAAGCAATCTTTAATTAACAAAATTTTGATAATTTAACTCAAATAAAATTAAAATATACATAAAAACACATAAAATAATCATTATATATTTAATATACCGAGAAAAGGGTTGAATTTATAAGTTTTATTTTGATATTATTTGAAAAAAAATGACCAGTTTAACTATTACCATTTTTTTTTGGCAAGTGCCTCTAGTCATAGTAGGTATCTTTTAAGAATTAATATTAAAGGTAATCTAAAGAGTTTAGAAAATTAAGTAAGCAAGATAACCAAGTTTTATACAGAATTATATTTTGAATAAGATGTATGTATGTATTAAATTGTAAATAAAGCTACTGTTATAATTTTGAACAAATCAATAAGATATTATAAAACAACATGAGGAGTAAAATAAATTTATTACTGATACTATAGACTAGTAATTTCATGCTAGGGGCCGCAATAAACCATTATAAGTGACTGTTATAGTGATTATAGCAAACCAGTGCTATATAAATATATTAATTACAAATTGGTAAGTATAACATTTTTAATAATAAATCATAAATTAAAATATTACAAGAAGTGATAACAATTAATAATTGTAACATTGTCTTCCATTAAAATCTGCATAATTTAATTAATTATTAGTTATAAAATAAAATTTTAACAAATAATGTATTGTTATAAATGATTTTATTATATTACCTTCATGTAAACCTATATTATTTTGTTTTTTTTTAGATTTTTGAATATTCACTAGTTTCAAAAAGCAAATAGCTCTATCTTGAAGTGAATTAACTTTTGATGGTTTGTAATCTTCTTTATTTAGATTATAATAACAATAGTACATTAGTAATGAATTTTTGTATTGTTGATTGAATATATGTCCAAATAAATTGTAGGTACTAAAACAAAAATTAATAATTTTATTTATATATATGACATAAGTTAGTAAATTATTAAGACTGATGCATTGTATGTACTATTATTATAAAAAAAAATAAAATACAAATTATATTTCTTGCATAAATTGTGCAATGTTTGTAATACAAATTGTAATATACTTAAGATTACGTTCGATCACTTAAAAATTAATTGAATTAAACATACACTCCTATAAAATCACATAATATTATTAATTATTGCATAAATTAAATTAATTGTTTAGGGTTTTTTATTTAATAAAATCACTATTATTAGTAACATTGAACAACATATTATAGGGAATATTGAAGAAAACAATAATATTTTATAAATTTTGGTAAAATTTCTTTTAGTAAAACATAGATATTTATATATGTATGTAGATAGTTGAAGAGTATTGCTTAAAACATTTTAGCTAAAACTTCAAAAACAAATAATATTATTTTAACAATATATATACTATGCATTTTAATGTAAATTAACTTAATTTTAATCCAACAACAATAACAAATATTATATAATGAGTAATTTATTAAAACACAAATTAATAGATTATAAATACTTTCTAATGACTAATACTGTATAATACTCAAAATTAATATGAAATTATTAGAAATTCATGAAATACTTCTGTGTTCTTACTTAAAAATTTATATTATTTAGCATATATGGAACGACTGTTATGAGCGGCTCAAAATTATTGTCACAAAAATGTTTGATGTACCGAAAACGCATGAACTTTCATATTTGATTTTCTTGTAAAACGTTTGGAACAAATTGGACACTTGAACTTAGATGGGACACCACATTCATAAACCATATGTCTGCGCAACAATTTTTTTCGGTTGATTCCTTTGTAGAAGTGACCACACCCGTTTGGACAAATTGCTGGATCCGGCGTTGCACACCAGTCTAATAGTTCATTAGTTATTTTACCTGTTCAGAGCACACATTAATGTAAACAAAAATAATATTATGATCAATTCCTCAATATTTGATATATGCGTAAAAAATACTTTTTTTTACTAAAATTTTTCATTTTAAATAAACAAAACAAACACAATAAATACTTAAATAATAATAATAATATTAAAGAAAGAAAGGAATAAAGCAATTAATAGAACAATAGTATACATAATAATAATATATTTTATTAAAATTGTATAATATTAGATACCATGAAAATGTTAATTATTTAAATAAAATAATTATAAATACAGATGATCTTTTTGTAAGAACTAAGAACATAACGCAAATATTTGTGACAATGACTTTAAAATATTATAAGTGATACTAATATAACAACCCATAATGGCTATATGGTTGCTTTTATTTCACACATGTCAATTTTTAATGAATTTAGTTAATTAATATTTTGTGATCTCTCATATTTGTTCTTCTATTGAAATATGTGTTGTACACTGAGCATTGAAATTTTGGATAAACCTCATAGGTCAAATACCATCTTAAAAGTTGCTTGCGCTAGTAGTCTTTATAATGATCAACCACAGTTATGAGGGTATATGTATAACATAATATGATGCAAATTTTCCTAAATAAAATAAAACATCAGAACTTAATAATAGTTTAAATGTTTGTAATAATAACTCTTTAAGGATGTAATTACTACTCATTTGTCAGTTAATACATTACATAATTAAGCAAATTAAAAAGTCATATTTGTTAAGTTTTAAGTTTTAATTATACAAGGTACAGCAATGAAACAACACAATTTAAATAATTAATTATTCTTTAAAAAATTAATTAATTTTAATTTTAATAAACATAAAGCAGTTACCATTTGGTTTTCAATAAAAAAAATTTTTTTTATAAAGTACGTTTATTTACCAAATGACCTCTATTGAAAATTGAAACGTATGTATTCTTTCATGACCTCTTGTAGCATATTAAAGGGTATTGATTCAATTTTATTCCGAATGTGTTGTTTGAGGGCTTAGATAGTTTTTAATGAAAAACTGATGATTTAAAAATACTTTTAATCAAACCATTAAATCAGGAAAGTGTAAGGGCTACTTTTAAATGGAGGTCATTGTCATTCGGTAAGCAAAGTTCATAGAAAATTGATAATTTTAGATTCTGAACGGAGCGATGAATGTATTGATTTTACAATGTTGTGTGTTTTTTTTTGTGTCTGTGTATATGAGAAAGTGTCGAAATAATGCTTCAATTTCAAACTTTAGGGGTGGTTTCAAAATGAATCTAGTTGGTGCATTGGGGAAGTCATTTTTTGAATTTTCCAATAGTTTTCAAAAGCGCCGGGAAAAACCAAAAAAAAATTATGGAAAAACGGGAATTTTTACGCAAATACTTGAAATTTTCACCAAATGTTTATGTCAGTGTTATCTATAGACAATTAAATTTTCAAAAATTTTTTAACTTTTGAGTTATTTATAGACCACTGAAATTTTTTATTTTTTTTTTGAAGTGTCAATAAAATTTTTGATGACCAAAAAAATTTGAAAATTTAATACAAGGTTCCTTATGAGTTGTTCTTATTGTAGCTAAAAAAAATTAAAAATCATTAGTCACAATTTTTTTTAAGCGTTTATAGTTCAAATTTTTACGAAATATATCGAAAACGCGAAAATTTGCAAGTAATGTTGAAGTTGAAAAATCATAAAATTTTTTGTGTTTATAACTAAGGATTAAAAATACAACACTAAGTTTTCCATAAGTTTTCCTTAGAGTAGCTATAGAGAAAACTCGTAGCATCATTATAGGAAATATTTTAAGCGCGTTTGAATTTAAAATTTTTACGAAATCGCGTTACGATAACGATTTATCCTCAAACGATTTTAAAAATTTGTTATTATTCAAAAAGTATAGGTCGTAGATACTTGGAAATTTTACCACTTATTAAGATTCGCGTTTTTTTTACGTGATTAAAATTTCAAAATATTTTGACTTCTTTTGAGCTATTTATGAACAACTGAAATTTTCAATTTTTATGGAAAATTTTTTTTGAAGTGTCGATAACATTTTTTTGGCCCAATCAAAATACTTGAAAATTTAATGCAAAGTTCCTCATAAGTTATTCTTTAGTGATTAAAAAATTATAAGAATACATTAGCACAATTTTTTTTTATTAGCATATGAAGTTCAAATATTGACAAAAATTTGTCAAAATCATGAATATTTGCAAATTATTTTGTAGGTATAATTCATAAAAATTTTTGTTTAAGTAATTAAGAGTTGAAAATTTAATACAAGAGTTTTCATAAGTTCAGCTTACATTAATATAAAAGAACTTAAATTTTGGTGTATTCAGGCCATTAAAACATAAACCACATTTTTCACTAACCATTGGAAATGATATCCTAGGCTGACAAATCATCTTCGTTCAGAATCGTTTTTCGTATACAATGATACCTATCATTGGATTCAAATTTAACACCCCTATAATATATAATAATGATCTATATGGAACCTAATGTACAGCAGAGTGGTACCCATTTACCCACTTTTTTTTTTTTTTTGTTATTAAACACTAAATGATAACTTTAATAGTTTATATTTATATTTTATTAAAATAAAAATGAATTCATTCTTTAAAGAATAATTGAATGTTGAAATCATCCATTTTCACTGTTGGACTAGGTATATGTAAAAAAGTATAAAAATTATAACAATGAATACATTAATGAAATATGTATTAAATATTTAAAATACTATAAGTCACAGATAGATTGATTATTAAAAAATGTTCCCTAAGACATCAATAATGTCATTTGTAACACAATGTTAATAAAATAATTGACTATTCAATAAAAAGTTTTATTTTGAACAAACATATTTATACAAAATATGTTATAATAATAATTACATACTAATATAGTATAGTTTAATTTAATTATAATTTAAGGCAAATTTTTTTATATATTTCTAAAATACTAAAATAATTTTAAACAAGAATTACTATCAAAAGCATTAGAGTAATATTAGTATTATAGTATAGAGTAAAATATACCAATAACATAAGTACTAACACATAATATTGTCATTTAATAGCTATTAAATGTTATAAGTATTTATCAATATTTAATTACTGACCATGAACTACAATCATTTTTAATAGGACACAATTACTTTACTATTTTAAGTAATCAATTTATGTATTCTAATCATATGATATTTTAATTGAGGATTTCTAGCAAAACGCTTGAAACATATTCTGCATTGGAATTTTGGTATAACACCACACTCATATACTAAATGTTGTCTGAGATGACGTTTTCTATAAGGACCTTTATACAATTTACCACATTTGTTTGGGCATCTAGCTGGATCTACTTGTGTTATCCAATCAAGTTGAGTTATCCAGTTACAAAGCAAATCTAAAATAACAGAATCAAAAAGTTTTATGTTAATATATATTTAGTATAACTGTATTCCACAAGATTATCAATTGTGAGTGCTAAAATAATACAAATTCAATTATTTTATTAATTTTTAAAACTTTTAATTTTAGTAGAACAATGTATATAATATATTATTTTTGACAATGTATTTACTAGAATCTAAATTAATAAAATATATTTTTTAATATTAAACAAGTTTTTTATGTTAATTTTATTTGTTTAAATTGAGTATTAAATTCATTGATGAGTACTAGCAATACATAATATATACATATATTCTAAATTGCAATTTGGGTTTAACACAGTACCTACATTAAATGTCTATGATAAATAGATAAATTTACTTATTTTCATTGAATGAAGTATCAATTATATAAATTATATAACATTCATGTATAAAAGTGTACCGTACCAATTTTGGTGGTAATGGGCATTCAATTTATTTTACCTTTTTAAAATAATTAACCTTTGTGAATCACTCAGAATAATTGGTAAGTAATCAAAAACCAACATAAGAATATATATTTTTTATAACATTTTATTCATTGTATAACAGATGGACATAATAGACTCTCGAATGTATTTACTATTTTTAAAAACATACCATATTTTAAATTATTTTGTAATACACAATTTATTATATTAATCAATTATTTTATGAATTCTCATCAAATGGAATTTTAAGTGATGATTTCTAGCAAAACCTTTGAAACATATTCTGCATTAAAATTTTGGTATAACACCACATTCATACACCAAATGTTGTCTGAGATTATGCTTTCTATGGGGACCTTTATACAATTTTCCACATTTGTTAGGACATCTTGCTAAATCTATTTGTGTTCTCCAATGAAGTTGAGGTAACCAAGATGTTTCTAAAAATAATAAAATCAAAACAATTTATTATTGATCAATATGACATACATTTGAATAATTAATTTGTAAGATAAATTAATCATATAAATGAAAATAGATGTGTATACAATAGTTATTCTCAGGACTGCTAGTTGAAAGTGCTAATATAATACACATTTATTTGTTTCACCATTTAAAATACCTTTTGTAGAATACTCGATGTAATTAGCAAATCATCAACAAACTAACACAATAGTGCAGCGGTTCCCAAACTGTGATGCGCGTGAGCCGTGTTATTTTGTCATAACAATATAAATATTTGTATATTTAAATACTATAACTTTGTTATTTATTTATTTATGGGAGGGGCAGTTATTTTTTTTTTTAATTTTAGGGTGGCGTAAACTAAAAAAATTTGGGAACCACTGCAATAGTGAATGTTATTATATACTTTTATTTTTTAAATATAGATACACATAATATAAACTTCAAATATATTAACTATTTTTTCATAATATTATTACAAGATAGTTCCATAGATATTATTTTTTATTTTATTTTTTTTAATTATCAGTGTCAGAGCATAAAGAAGCCATTTATTACTGTTGGCATATTATATTATTTGAGTATATTTGTTTGTCAATAAAATAAATCTAAAATTGATCTAAATAAATATAAAATATTGTATATTACTAATTTGTTGGACTACAAAAGTTTAGTATATCTCTTATCAATTTTATAGTTATTCAATTAGTATTTTATATGGCTTATATTAAGTCAACATTAAATAAAAAATAAATAACATTTGATAAAATGTTTTAGAAACTATGCAATAACTCGTGTATCAAATTAATTCGATAAATACATTTTTAACATAATTCAATTAGAATAAAAATATTAATAATAAAGGTATTGTACATAAATATTTGTCGGATTTAAATATACATTATACAAGCTAATATTAAATACCTACGATGTAAATAGATATATTATGTAAAATACATTCTAAACATTTAATATAATTCATATGTTATATACAATTTGAAATTATTACAAAAAGCTAAATGTAGATTAGTGCTGTAGACATAAATTATATATTTTATGCATTTATGGTTTTAACCTTTATATAAACTACAACTATTGATAAGATTCCTGTTTAATTATAAATAGTTTTATTTATTTACTGTGCTATGCATTTTAATTCTTATGAAGGTATACATCTTAGTATTAAAAATTATTTAAAAGTGAGAGAAATTTTAAAAATTATTAATCTACATAAATATTTAATACAAAACAATGAGAAACTGTGCCGTCTCTTCCATACACCAATTCATATAAGCATTAATTATCATAAATATTCAATATCTATAAAAATAGGAATCCAGTGGCATAGCTATAGTCGGGAGCACGAAAAATGAGCGATGGCCCCCCTCGACCCGTTGTTAGTACCCATCGCTGTAGCCATTGGTTCTCAACATTGTACCGTCATGCTGCCATTACATATCGTATTTACGGGCACGAATAAATTTGATAATCACTTTAGAAAAACAGCCGCTTGGCGTGTGACGGGCAGCGCTCATATTTTGTGCTCCCGACTGTAGACACTTTTTCATGGGTAGGCCTGATATTTTGATGCAATAAGGATTATCAATGAATATTTTTATTAAATGAAAATCATGATATAAAACATTCAATTTTGGAGAAAAGTGGGTAGGCCCGGGCCTACCAGGCCTACCCGCTGGCTACGCCACTGAAATACTGAATACATCTTAAATTATAATATAATGTATTTAAACTTAGTTTTGAAAAAAAAAAACACTAGGAATATTTAATAATAACAATTTTAAATTGATACATATTTTTATTTTAATTCTACACAAAAGGGGTAGGAAGGTATGGCATATACCACTTGTAATCACCAGTAGATACACAATATAAATTCAAATCTGTAGTTGAATTTTGAGATATATAATTATTCTTGAAGGGCTAATAGCAAATATTTTATTAAACAATTAAAATAAACTACTAGTATAAATGAAAACAATTTTATTTGATACAGTTTTGACTTAATATTGTGAGTATTTATCGGTGCTTAATAACTAACAATAAACAAGTTTATAAATATTTTTTCTATGTTAAGCAATCATTTTATGCATTCTAATTAAATGATACTTTAATTGAGGATTTCTAGAGAAACGCTTGAAACATATTCTGCATTGGAATTTTGGTATAACACCACATTCGTACACCAAATGTTGTCTGAGATGATGTTTTCTATAAGGTCCTTTATACAATTTACCACATTTGTTTGGACAACTGGTTGGATCTAATTGTGTTATCCAATTAAGTTTAGCTAACCAACTACAAGGCAACTCTAAAAATAAAAATTATAACAGTTAATATTGCTAAGTATGATAGATATACTAAAAATTATCAAATATTAAAACTGTAAAAAATGTAATTTATTTATTATGCATACAAAGTAACAAGCCTTTATCAATTGTTAGTGCTAATACAATACACATTAAATTACTGTTTATTATAAGATTATTAACCAACTATCTCATTGAGTATAAAATATCTAATAACAATTTTTTTTAAAGAATATTTTATGATATTATGTTTATGTATAGTTTATATTTATATGTTTACCAAGCACTATAGATCATAAAAAATACATTTTTATTTTTAATACAAATTTTAAATCTAATGATTTAAATACATTACTTAAATTTTTTCAAATGTGTTGAATATTTTATTTGAAAGGAAAAATCAAATTAAGTAAGAGCTTACTTGAAACAAAAATTTATTTTATCAATAAAACTAAAGTTATAATTACTTATACTATTGTTATGATTGCTTGTATTTGAATTATTTTTGACCAACCTATATAATAATTCATTTTTTTATTTTTCTATTATTAATATAAAAAAAGCTATATGTAATATTAATCAACATTAAAATTATAAAAGTTTATGAACAGATATTGAATGAACTTTCAACGTATGCTTGCGAGCAAATTTTTTTAAGCAAAGTATACATTGGAATTGTGGATTAACACCACACGCATAAATCAAATGTTTTTTAAGATTCCGTTTGCGATCCAAACCTTTATATTCATGACCACAACCATTTGGACATATTGCTGGGTCATTTCTACTAGCTTTATTTAATAACTCGTTCATATGATTATCTGTAAATATAAAATTTTAATTATATTTAAAAAAATATATATTATGATATGACCTAGCTATAAAAGCATATATAAACAATAAAAAATATATACATAGAGCACAAATCGTCCACCGAGTTGGTTTCTTAACTTGAATAGAGAAAATACTAGAATATATATTAAAGTATAATTAAAAAATATCCTACAATATAATTTTAAACAAACAAAACAAATTAAGTTGTTGTGTATTTCAAATAAAATATTTATTTTAACTAAAATATGATTGATAATTTATCATGTTATTTATTAGGATTTATTTATACCTTTTTTTAAAAAACACGTGTTTAATAATGTTTAAATAAATTAGTTGTAATTAAATGTACTGTAATATATGAACGGAATTAAGACTTTAGCAGCGTTACTTATAGAGAGAAGCAAATCCATGGGAATAACGATAAATTAAGTTAAGACAAAATATATGATACTATCGCGCAAAAACAATAACGAATAAAGCCTAGCGGTGAACGGAATAACTTCCGAAAGAACTAATGCATTCAAATACCTCAAGGTAGAATTAAGAGCAGATAAAAATAATCATAGAGAAATTCAACAAAGAATTAATACAACTAACAGATGTCTTTTTGACCTAAAACCTGTTTTTAATTTTAAGTTCGACTCACTTAAAACAAAAATTATACTATACAAGGTAATGATATATACAATTGTTTTATATGCTAGTGAAACATGGACAACTACAATATCAGACGAACAAAAAGTAGCTATTTTCGAGAAGAAGGTGTTAAGATATTATTTGGACAAAAAAAAAAAAAAATCGTTCAACCGGTCTGTGAGAACGACGGATCAATTTGGAACTTTGGGAATTATTCAGTGAGGCAGACATAGTAGCAATACTGAAAAGCAAGCATATTAGCTGGGCAGGACACATATGGAGAGCACAAGACCAGATAATTCGAGAAGCAACAAAATGGATCCCTCCAATGGTAAGAGGCCAATAGGAGGGCCAAGACAAATATGGTAGACAGAGTCAGAAGTGACCTACAAATGTTCAGAGTGAATTTTTTAGCTGCTAGCTAGTTACAAAGAAGCGTGGAGATAACGGCACCTAATGTACAGCAAAGTGGTACCCACTTACCTGCTTTTTTTTACTTTGAACCTTCAAGACATAATAAAGTTTTAAAAAATAACATAATTTTAATTATTACTTCTATTTTAAATTTATATTTTTTATACATATATAATATTATGTATATTGAATGTCATTAAGAATTTATTCC
Organism: Aphis craccivora; assembly: GCA_009835225.1. Lineage (NCBI taxonomy): Eukaryota > Metazoa > Arthropoda > Insecta > Hemiptera > Aphididae > Aphis > Aphis craccivora. The sequence continues at coordinate 7,448 of VUJU01003254.1, read as the reverse complement.
ATTATTTTAAGTAAAAAGGGGCGGACGGAGAGGCCGAGCGTTCTAAGGCGTCAGTTGCGATGCACACCGTCCCCGGTTCGAACCTCGGTCACGGGCGGCACCTCTCTTCGGGCATGTCACGGTGTTTGGAGAGAGAAACCGCCATCCCCCACCCCGGGCATGGTAGAAAACTACGGGTGTCCAAATAGAAATTCTGCCAATAGGGCGTCCGAACTAGGCCTTCGGGCCTATTCCCGGATTACATACGCCTTACGACAAAAAAAAAAAAAAAAAATTAAAAAGGTTAAAATGAATATTCATAAATTATTAGTATTTATCAGAGCTATGCCGTGTTAAGATTTAGCGACCGGGGCAAAATTAAAAATATTAGCCCCTTAATATTCTAATTTTTTTAGCGCCCCTTTAAACAGTTTAAACCAGGGGTCTCCAACCTACGGCCCAAGCTAATTAATGTTTTGAAATATAAAATAAACAAATTATATAAATAAACATAGATTTTTTAAATAAATCTTATCCATCCTTATTTATTTCTCAATTTCATAACTTATCTATTCCTAGATAGACAACAATTTTTTTTTTTTTAAGACACATTTCTAAAAATGATGGCCCGCGATGCCAAACCGTAAATCAAATTTGGTCCGCCGTAAAAAAAGGTTGGAGACCCAGGGTTTAAACCATGCGCCCAGGACGCATGCCCCCTAGGCCCCCCCACGGCACGGCTCTGATATTTATAAATCATTTATGTACAAGGCTGGTTATAGGCGTAAGCGACGTAGGCAAAGCCTACGGCGGCTAAATTTATATTTTGGTATATAGAGGCGGCATATAAGAAAAAATTATAAAACAAAAGGCAGCAATTTTGATCTTTGCCAATATATAAAAATTTGCTTGCACCGGTCCTGTTTATAAGTTACGAGTTTTGATGGTACTATTAGATATAGGTAAGATTTTGTTTAATAAATATAAAATTTTGAATTTTTTTTTATCTAATTTCTTTATGTTAATTTAGATTATGATGTGTAGTGTGGGAATGCCCATTTTTTAAAACTATAAAACTTGAATACCAAATATTTATTTTATAGTCTATAAATCTAAAACAAAAAATACACAAATTATTTGATCAAAATGATTAAAAATCTTACAATATTAAGTATGTTTATATTTTTTAAATTCAACATTTAACAGCAATAATAAGAAAGAATCAGCATTTTAAGCTTGATAATTCTGCCTTCCAATTTTTAACTAAACAGATGTCATTATGATGTGTGGTAGATGCAATTTAATACATTATAAATTATAGTAGGTACCTAGTATTATAGTTTTCCTATTTGAATGTATATTTAATTAATTAATAAAAGTTAAAAGTTAAATAATATTGCACTTGTTGATATCAAAAAGAATTACTTAACATTATTAAATATCAAATTTTATAATATGAATACTGAATTCAGAATTACTGATCATAATAATATTATATTAAAGTACATAACATACTTGAAAAGTTAAAACTCGTATAAGTAGTTATATATATAACTAAAACAATTTACATGTATTTGTTATGTATTTATCGTTAAATCTTATCAAATTAAAGATACTTATCTTAATATAAAAAAATGTAGGTATGTAATTATAATTTAAAATACCTGTACAATTTTTTATAAAAAATCAAAATTTGAACATAAAACAAAAAATAATTGCATTTTATTATTAGTTTACCTACTATGGTTAATCTTTTATACAAATAAATGCACTAGATATGTTATTTAAACATAACAATATTGTTTTTTTTGTATGGTAAATATAAATGTTTGTTAGCTGTTATATTGTGTGTTAATATTTATGATATAAGTCAAGGTGTACTGAACTCAGGCATAGTGCTAAGTAAAATAAAATATTCACATGTATTATTTTACTTTAAAAATAATTTGTTATTTACATTAAAGTTATACAATATTAAATCAAATTAGAATTAATAATTTTTTTGTGAACAGATAATAAATGGCTTTTTAGAGTATGCTTGCGAACAAATTTTCTTAAGCAAACTGTACACTGAAATTGTGGACTTTTTCCACATGCATATATTAAATGTTTTTTGAGATTGTGTTTGCGATGTGTACCAATATAAAAATGACCACAGCCATTTGGACAGAATACTGGATCATTTTCAATTACTTTATTTAATAATTCCATCATTGTGTTTTCTGTAAATATAATATTTTAATTGATATATTTTATCATCTAACTATAAGTATGCAGTAATGTAGACTATAATATACTACACTCTATAGTTGATGTTGAAATTCATCATTTCTTTGAAATTACCAAAGCAACTGACACTAAATGTATATTGTCTACAGTAAATAAAATCACACAGACATGCAAGAATGTTTTAGAAAAAGTTTATTTATATTAATTAATTAATAATAATAATAAAAAAATATATGACATTTTTGAAGATTTTATAGATTATTGGTCTATTACTATGAACATTTTCAAAAATAACTTCATTATTTTTGTTTGAAAGCTGATACTTAGAATATATTTTATAGTCAAATCTCAGTGATCTTGTTTCTAATATCATTCAACCTTATCTTTTTAAATCGCGATTTTCAATATTAAGGAAGACATTAGGAATGGTGAAAATCTTAGTTAAATAGAAGGTATTAAAAACAAAACTAATCTGAAAATATAACTGAATCGTGTTCCAACGTGAACTTTTAAATAAAAAATAAAATGTATGAATTAAGTTATGTATAATATGTTTTAAAACAAAGATAACATATTAAGTTATATTTTTAAAATCCAAATGTATTTTATTTATAAATGTCTTTAAACCTATTAAATTAAACGTTTTATGTCACATTATTATGTGTGTTAAAAAAGTATTATACCCATTTATACCCATATGTGTTGTCTCAGTATTATGAACGTAAAATAGATATAACAAATTTTCATTCAAAGGAGTCAATTTACCCATTATCAAACTTAAAAGTAATAATATTATCTAGGGCATCTTTATAGGCTTTTATTGATATTCTAATTTTTAAATGAGTAATAAATAGTTATGTAAAATAATAAAACTTTAAAATAGGTATAAATTATATTAACCTAACCTAACAAAGCATAATATATTATAATAGATTTTGATTGAGACAAACAGAAATTAGTTACTTCCAGCTTAGTAACTGCATGGGAGTTATTTTGAAATTAATTAGAAGCCATCTGATTTAAATAATTGGTTTACTGTTTTTTAGTATTATGTGATAACATCCTATACTATTTTTCACGAGAGAATGGTAGTGTTTCGCGCATGTCCCCGTAACACACTAGTTGTGCTAGTGGTGAGTGCACTGGGCGAGGTGTGATGGGGGAGGCGTGTGGATGCGCAAAACAAACATGTTTTCTTCGAGACCTACTACTCGTGAAAAATAGTATAGGAAAATAGACACTCTATACTCTATAGCGTGTTATAAATCAGAGTTTCTTAACCTTTTTAGTGTCGCGACCCCCAAAATAGGTTTAAAATGGTAAATCACTTTGCGATCCCCCTATATATATATATTAAGTACAAATTTGAACAATAAAAATATCATATCATTTACCAATTAACCAAAGGAATATACCATATTGTGTAGTTGTAGTAGGTACCTAATTTAAATTAGTTACAGGTATAAGTATTTTTTTTATTCAATAAAAAATTTTAAATAAAAGTGTTCATTTTGTAAATTATTGTTTTATTATTTTTGGCTTACGTGACCCCTAGGTTGAAAAACGCTGTTATAGATGAAGCTTTTACACTCGCGATTATCTAGACAAATTTAAATATTTCCAAAATACGGTAAAACTAAATAATGTATACTATGATTCAACAATATTAAATGTTTATCCCTATTTAAATAATACATTATGATAGCAACAAATATGTAGAATAGATATAAATTAAAATAATTAAAATTTCAAGTATACAAAATATATTTTACAAAAACCTATTTTTAAAGCATCTGTTGATAGATATTAGACAAATTATACAGTAACGATTGCTTTTGCTTGAATTGTTATCTGCAAAAATTACAATCCAGTTATGGATTAATAAATTAATGCCACACGGCTAAATCAAATGAGATTGTATTTGCGGTTTATATACAATTATAATATGATCGACCACAACAATTTAGACAAAACATTCAATATTTTTCAAAAGACTGATTCAGGCACTTAATTCAAAATATAATACTTAGATAAACTAGTTTTTATGATTGACAATATAAAGGTATGTAATTTATATTGCCTCAGAGCAAATGATATAAGTATACTAAACTTTATTTGAACCGACCTTTTGTGTATTTATATGAGGATTATTAGGATTGATCACACTTTGATCTTAATTTTTATATTTTAATTACTATTTTATATCCAGTCTAGCCACTCACACAATTCCTGGAAACCCACCACGGTGTTTAAAAAGAAACTGGTGCAGAGATCTTTTTAATGATTAACGAAAATTATAATAATAATAATAACTAAATAACTATAAAATAAAATATATACACACATATATATTTAACCTTAGATTACACGCATTAAAAATATTCACAAAATTCTACGCACACAGTCTTTTTTAACCGTGTGTTGAAACATACCTATCAATTAAAACTCGATGAATTGAAACAATCATTATTTTATTGCTCTTAAATAAATAAAAATGTCAAATGCTTTTATTGATACTTAATATTTTAATCAAATTAAACTTTTATATAAATGTTATTACACATAAGGTTATATCACAGTATACCACAAACAGTCTTTTGGGTAATTTTTTCAATAGATTATGAACTTTGAACCCTTCTATAGTTCAGACATCAAATTGTATTCAATTGGTAGTTGTATCTAACTTTAGTTTATCATCTAATTAGAAGGTACCTAGGTTGGGTTAGATTAATATTTCATATTTTTGAAGCAATGAACAAAATTTTAAAAGCCCGGTTTTTTGGACCGTGAAGCGGCGTATGCTATAGGGTTAAACAAAAGGAAGTGCGATTATTGGATAGTTCCTTACCTCACCCTATTCATGTTTTTAAATTGTTTTTAGCACACATATTCTTATTATGTAGGTTGGGTATAGATTTTATATTTCCTAATAAAAAAAAAAAAAAAAAAAAAATGGCTAGTACATAATATATAATATTAAAACTATTATATTCAATCCTTTAAATCAAATTCTATTCTTTCTTTATGATAAGACCTGTGGAAAAATGTGTCACTTTTGTAGCCATCAGTGTTTTCTAAATATAGGAAGTTAATATTTTAATACAAATCAAATAATGAACTAGAATTCCAAACACAAAGTTTATATTACATTAATATTTTTGTTTTATAGTACATTTTCTTAATGACCAGTCGATAAATGATATTTTAACGATTGATTATGCCGGAATGTTTTATAGCAAAATGTACAAGGAAATTGTGGATTTTTTCCACATGAATACATCAAATGTTTTTTGAGATTGTGTTTGCGATATTCACCATTATATGAATGACCACAACCATTTGGACAGAAGACTGGATTATTTTCACATATTTTATTTAATAATTCCATCATGCTATTCTCTGCAAACATAAAATTTTAGTTGTTTTATTTTGTTTGTCATGTATAAAATATAAATAATGTTCTGTAATTTGTGTTGAGTTGTATAACTCGCGATCTTTAATAACAGTTAAGCGGCTGATTAAAACTATTTTATTAATGAATAAAATTGATATGAAAAATTCAAAGCAAAATAATTATATAATATAATACATGATTATTAAAAGTTTGACATAAATATTAAATTTAATTGAATTTATTAAAACAATATAATATTATTTTACAATTAATATAAAGTACAAACATAGTAAATTAAAATTAAAGTTGTCATCTGTAGCATAGGGATTGTACAAAGATGAGATAAAAACAAAATATATAAGATCACCTAACATAATAAATTACGTTTTACTATTCTACAAACTTTTTTTTTAATACTTAAGTATTAGAAAATAATAAATATAAAATCTGTAATTATTATACAATTAATTATTATTTTTACAATACTGTCCTTTTTATTTTTAAAATATGCATGTTTGATGAACAGTTATCATGTGATACTTCAATGATTGATTTTTTCTGAATTGTTTTTGGCAAACTGTACATTGGAATTGAGGATTAATGCCACACGCATAATTTAAATGATGCTTGAGATTGTTTTTGCGGTTTGCACCTTTATATGATCGGCCACAACCATTTGGACAAAACAATGGATCTTTTTCAAAAGTCTTATTCATGTAATTAACTGAAACTGTAACATAAAATTTCTTTATATCGTCAAAAAAATATAGTAGTTTTATTGATGCAAAAGCGCTAAATTTTGTTTTTAACATGGTTTTTGCGTATCTCTCTGATAAGATTTTTGGATTTTATTAACTATTGTATAATTAAAATTAAAATACTTCTTTAAAAATATGAAATAAAATTCCATTTTATATTTAAAATATAAATAAATGAAAACCAAATACATAATGGGGCTAAATGGCTAAATAATTTTGCTTAGTTCTGAATGGTTTTTGACAAATTTTAAGATAAAATTGTTGACTTAAATTTTGGAGACATGCTTATATTCAAATAATTTGGAGAAAATAGTAAATCTTTTTAAAAAGCTTGTAATATTTAATGTTATTTTATTTTATATCATCAACAAAATATAATAAATAAATAAATAATAATAATATATATTATTAATTTAGATTTAGCACTGATACTTATTTTGTTAGGGCGTATATTAGATGCTTCCTAACCTATAGGTATATCTTATTTTATCGCAAATAAAAATGTATTACAGAATACAGACTATAGTAGTAGTAGATTACTAATGAGTAGGTAATAAATGTACCTAAAAGTGGTTTCTTAACGGTTCAGAAATGTCAAAATATTATGTATTGAAATTCAAAACCAGGCCTAAGCCAGATTACAATAACTATTATGCGCCGAGGTAGTATAAGTCGTCGCTATCTAATAGTAATAAAGTACCATTAGTTGAATAACAATATAGTATTAGTAGTATTACCTACTTGTTGTATGGTGGTTTTAATTTTACAAGTTATTAAGTAGTTTTAAAATTTTTTAACTAGTTTTAAGCATTGATCAATCTAATAGATAATAGTTTTATTTAGCTTTCGAAAGATGTTATAGGATTTAAAAATAGGGGCAAAATTATTGTAATTATAATTTATATTATCTATTTTTTTTTTTTTTTTAGCTTTTATAGCCCATTGAGGGCCTTCGCTGCTTCCACAATTTCTTGCCACTTTTCTCTATTTTCACTTCCTGCTAGTTCTGTCTCTGGTGCAATCTTTGCTAGGTCTGATTTTATAGTGTCCATCCATCTATGTCTAGGGCGGCCTCTGGGTCTTCTACC
>VUJU01003253.1:0-27604 GCA_009835225.1 Aphis craccivora | reverse complement strand
TAAAAATTTAAAATTCAAACGCACTTAAAATTTTTCCTATAATGATGCTTTGAGTTTTCTCTATAGATACTTGAAGGAAAACTTATGGAAAACTTAGTGTTGTATTTTTAACCTTTAGTTATAAACACAAAAATTTTTGTGATTTTTCAACTTCAAAATTACTTTCAAATTTTCGCGTTTTCGACAGATTTTGTAAAAATTTGAACTATATAGGTACGCTTATAAAAAAAAAATTGTACTAACGATTTATAATTTTTTTTAGCTACTACTACTACTTATAAAAACAACTTATAAGGAACCTTGTATTAAATTTTCAAAACTTTTTGGTCATCCAAAAGTTTTTTATCGACACTTCAAAAAAAAAAATTATCTCATAAAAATCGAAAATTTCTATGGTCTATAAATAACTCAAAAAAGTCAACAGTTTTTGATAATTTAACTGTATATAAATAACACTGACATTAACATTTGGTGAAAATTTCAAGTACTTACAGTGATTATTTTTTGAATTACAACCATAAAAAAAAAATCAATTTGGTCGAAAACTGGTTTTGCGTAAAAATTCCCGTTTTTCCGTAATTTTTTTTTTCGGTTTTTCTCGATATTTTTGAAAACTGTTGGAAAATGTTAACTTTTGACCTCTATAATGCACCAAGGATATTCACTTTTATATCGGAAACCACCCCCAAAGTTTGAAATTAGAGCATTATTTTAACTAGTTATGCTGTACACAGACACAAAAAAAAAACACACATCATTGTAAAATCAATACATTCTTCACTTCGTTCAGAATCTAATAAAACTAGGAAATATTAAATGATTCTTTGTAAATAATCTTTTATTCAAAATTGTAACACTCGGCATCAACTGAGAAACAAAAGTCACTTTTAAATACCTACATAAGTCATCATTACAAAAATGAATAAAACTATATTTATACAAAATATTATTTTAAAAGTCAGTGAAATATTGTTTGAAAGGATATAAATTTAATACGGTAACAAAGTTTCTACACCCGACTAAAGTTTATAAAGTATACTCAATTTAGTATAATAAATAAATACAAATTGTATGTTATAGCAAGGACGTAGATAATTCAGTAACAAAGGAAGTTATAATTTTTGATGGAAAAATATAATGTTGATACAATTTATAACACAAATAATGTTATAAATACAATATTATTCTGTTTTATTATCAAAATATAAATTGAACAGATTTTATACAAAATTCCTTGATCGTTCATTACATTATGAGCTCGTAACTTCACAGATTAAGATTAGTTTAACAATTTAACTAATATAATTAATAATTTTGTTTATACCTAACTGATTTACTGTTAGTTTAACTATTTACCATTTATATTACCACGAGGCATATAATATCATAATAAATATGAAAAAAAGATTAATTTTTATTTACCAATATATAACGAAGTTCTATACTAATATTAATGACTTAATATAATAGTTTTATATTTTACCTTTATACATAATATATCAAAATATCATTATAAGTTGCAAAAACAATTTAATTAATATACTTACTTCTCTCGAAAATTATTACTATTAAAATTAGTAAGGAATCATTTTTGAAACGCAATAAACAAATTATATATAACATATTTAAATAAAACAAAGACTTTTTTTTTTTTTTTATAGCTTAAATATTTTTCAATATTTCAAAATTAATTTCTATTGTAATAAAAGCTTAGTTATTTAATATATAATATCAATATCTAAAATAAATTATATAAGTACTTTAAAATGTTAAAATGGCTGCTGAACTATTTATACATATAACTCTCTGAATCATTTGATTAATTCAATGTTTAAACTGTTTTATCGTTATTTAAGAACTTATTAACTGACTTCTATCAGTTTAAGTTTCAATATACAATGAAGCAACTACACAATAATTTAGGACTTGTTAAAAACACATTAAAATTAAAAAGATGGGTTATTGAATACCATTCTGCTTCATGGAAATAATCGAATGGATCACTGTGATGGATGTGTTTAATTTGACTTCAATTATTTATCATTGTATATGAACGATAAACTCTAAATGGAAACGATCTCTTAGTCTATATCACAAAGAATATTTTATGTTATATTTTTCAATTTTGTTATTAAATAAAATAATTTATTTTAATATTAGTAATATAGTTTGTTGAATTAAGTTTTGCTGAGAACAAAACATTTAAAAATATCATCATCAGTGTATCCATAATACACTTAAAAATTTTATGGTCCCATAAAATAACGTTGATATTTATAGGTATTTAATGTTCAAATATGTAATTTTGTCTAAAATTAAACTTAAAATATTTATTGAAAAAAACCATGTTTGTGTATTTTTTTTTTTTTAGATTTTTGGTATCAGTATGATCTAGTTATGAGGAACTTCGTGTTACATTTTCATTTTAAGTTTAAATTCCTTTTAAAAAAATGGGTAAGTAGGTACCGCTCTGCTGTACATTAGGTACCATGTGGATCACTATTATATATTATAGGAGTGTTAAATTTGAATCCAATGATAGGTATTATTGTATACGAAAAACGATTCTGAACGAAGATGATTTGTCAGCCTAGGATATAATATCCAGGGGATGGTAAAAAAGGTGGTTTATGTTTTAATGGCCTGAATACATCAATATTTAAGTTCTTTTATTTTTATTATAAGCTAAACTTACTGAAAATCTCGTATTAAATTTTCAACTCTTAGCCACTCATACGAAAATGTTTATGAATTATACCTACAAAATAATTTATCAATATTTGAACTTCAAATGCTAATAAAAAAAAATTGTGCCTATATATATTCATATAATTTTTTAATCCCTATAAGAAGAACTTATAAGGAACTTTGTATTAAATTTTCAAATATTTTGACTGCGCCAAAAATATTTTATCGACACATCAAAAAAAAAATTTCAGAAAAATTGAAAATTTCAGTTGTAAATAGCTCAAAAAAAGTCAATATGTTTTGAAAATTAAATAATGTAATGAAAATGCCAATTTAAAATAACTGGTGAAATTTTCAAGTATCTACGACTTATACTTTTTGAATAATAACACATATTTAAAATCGTTTGAGGATATATCGTTATCGTTACGCTATTTCGTAAAAATTTTAAATTCAAACGCACTTAAAATTTTTCCTATAATGATACGTTTTTCCTTAAATTGTTTTTGGTTTTTCCCGGTGCTTTTGAAAACTATTGGGAAATTCACCAAATTCCCAAATTACCTCCCCAATGCACCAACTAGATTTACTTACGAATCAGAAAAGCTACTGAACTTGAAAATGAAAGCATTATTTAGACACGTTCTCGTGTACACACACACAAAAAAAAAAAATCACACAACATTGTAAAATCAATACATTCATCGCTCTGTTCAGAATCTAAAAATATTGTGACTATAAATGTTCCATGGTTTTAGTTTAGTAAATGTACAACTTATAATGTAGTGAAATTCCAAGAAATTGTACCCATTGAATGATTTTTTTGTCGTTATTTTAAAATTTTTAAAATTTTAAATATCGATGAATATTATTTCAAAAAATTAAAAAATATTTTTAAAAGTATATTATGTATAGAAAATGAACATAAAATAATTGATAAAAATTTCAAGTAGGTAGCAACAGTTACTTGTTTTAGAGTAACATCAAAATAAAACAAAATCGATTTTGATCAAACTTAAAGTTGAAATTTGAAGTATTGTTTTCGATTACTTATTGTAAATACAAAAATAAAACATTGTAAATTCAATATATTCATCTCTCTACTCAGAATCTAAAAAAAAAAAAAAAAAAAAAAGTACTAATGAAAAAAAATATCAAAACCAATAAGATTTGACAAAGATAAAATTACTTTTAATATCCTTACGTATATTTAAGACAACAACAGAACTGTTGAATAATTTCGCAATAAGTAACCCTTCATCTATTATACAAAATAAATTACCTTTTAATAATTTCCTAAATATTATTTTATTGATTTGCCAAATTATTAGACAATATGCAAATTATATTAAATTAAAAGCATAAAAATTTAACATGGTAGTTTGGATAATAAGACGGGTCTTAACTTCAGTCTTAGGTAACAATAAGTAATTAAAAGCCGGATATCCGACCGGTTGTTCATTTACTTCCTTGATTGTTTACCAATGACTACTCATGTATACTTACGTACTGACCTAAAATGACTTAAAAACACTAGTTTAAGTTTAAATACTTAAAATAAAATAAGGACTCATTCAAACCAGCTGTTTATAAAATAAAAACTAAGACCTATTTAGAATACCAATTCATAAATACGATTTATAATAGTTCAATTAAAAATCAGTCTATAATATACGTATAATAAAATTAATTATACTCAATAAAAAATTAAAAAATTAGGGCTAGTAACAAAATCTACTATCATTTAATAACTAAAAATTTCATAACTAGGATCGATATGAATATAATGAAAACTATAATGTATTATAATAAAGGATACATTTATATGATTTTATTACAATAAAATAATACACCCTTATATTAATATACTTTAACAAAATTCATAAATCTTAAAAAAAAAAACAGAAGTTTGATGACATGTACCTTACTATTGAAAATATTTTTTTCTTGAAACATAAAAATGTGTTGTGACCACCTATAGAAATGAAAATAATAAACAGTTATAAAAAGACAACAAAACTACATGATATATTAAGATATTACATATTTAACATAATAAATTGATTGAATAAAAAATAAGTAACCAACATGACGACTGATAGACAAATAATAGAACTAAAATTTAATAAAAAAAAGTTATCAAAGAATATATATATATTATAGTCTGATTATTTTGTATAATTTAAAGAATTATCTACTTACTTATTATATTTTAAATTTATTTTATTTTTACTAGAATTTATATTGGTTTTAAAATTTTTAAAATTTTTATATGATTAGACTAAAATATAGTGAATTATTTAGATATGTAGTTTTATCAGATATAAAAGTAAGTAGAATTAAGAACGTTTTATATCTGCAGTTCCTATAGGTAGCTTATTTCATTATAAAATGATGAAATGGTAAAATTCTTTGGACACTTTTAATGTTACAGAGGAAAATATTTTTGATAAAATGATATATATGTCGGATATACGGTTATAAGAAAGATAAGATTGTCGTCAATCTCTTTACGATATTACGTGATAAAATTAAATGATGAACGACTAATTAATCCATTAAAAATAGAAACACTCCATTAGTGACACTTTTATTAAAACCATAACAAAAATAATCTGATCATTTTTAGACTTTTAGTACTAAACATCTAAAAGTAATATACAATTTTTTTTCTTACAAAAGTGTTAAATAAGTTAAGTTTTTAAAACTTTAAAATAGTTAAGATATATGAAAGAAATAAACATGTTGTTTACTTGGAACGATAACTATTTGACTGACAAAGTGAATTACAGTTTTAAATACAATATTATTACTATTTGTTTGACAAAAAACATCTGTTGGCATAGTTCATACAAACTCGAAAAACGAAATTTTCACAAAACTACAATTAAATACATTATATAACAGTTAGTGTTTCCAAGAGGCTGTTTAAATATTTTGATGATTCTATTTTTGTTGAGTTGCTGAAATTGTAGTTAAAACTAAATTTATTTATTTTATGTTTGGCTAGTGGTAAAACGTTTTTTACTAAACAATACGATTGTAGGATTTAAATTAAAAATATAATGATATGTACTACAAGCTATTATAAAAATCACAAATATAACATAAAGACGTAATTTAAAATTACATTATTAGTATTGTGGTTAATTAGATCAAGGTTTTGGAACATTACTTCACGCATTATCACGTTTTCTTTTCATTTATGACTTAAAAGAACAATGTATTGAATATTTTAAGTGCTATATAAAGACTCCGAAGGTGTATTCCTAAAATGTGCTTCGGCGCATTCATTAAAATAAAAACACTTTAATAAAAATCTGCTCAATATGACTTTCTATTATTATAAGCCAATCTCTTTCATTCTCAATTTTCATTGAACTATTAATTATTTTTCAGGTGACAGAATAAATATTGGATATTCCTATATTTTTTTTCAGAATTACATCGTAAAGAATTATAATCTTAAAATTTCAATTTTATATTTCTGTAGATATTTTAAATTGATTTCATTACTAAATTAAATACTAATTGTAAACAATTTATTTTAAAATCTTACACTAAAATATATTATAATTTGATATTTAAATGTCATTCAGAACTCGTTTAATCAACATTCATTAAAATTTTAATAATAAACATATGTAAATCTACTTCGATGGTCTAAATATTTAAAAAAATAAAAATATATATTTACTCGAAAAGTATAACAAATAATCTAAGAGTAATATATTTATATATATGTACAAATAAAAGCTATAAATTACAATATACAGTTATGTGAAAAAATATGATGAATTTGTTTACAGTATTAAAGTTAAGTACCCAAGCAAGGGTTTTTTATGTTGCTTTTTTTATACAAACAATAAATCCATGTAAAAATATGCAATAGTTGGTAATATTATTTGTTTAATGACATATCAACTAAGGGTGTTAATATATGATTTTGGTTATTGTCAGTAAAATCATAAATATGGTAATATTTCAAAAATACGATTATAGCTATGTCCAATGTTATTTTTATTTAAGCTGCAGTGCCGAGAAGACTTTTATTAAAACGTAGTTTTGTATAATTTATTATTTATTATCAGTTGAGTGTTTATTGACGATATCAAACCCATTAAACATAGTTTTTTTTTTTTCAATTATATAAATAGTAAATACTAGAAATAATTATTATATTATTCATTTTTCAATTGTGATTGACCACAATCAGAGATAGGTAGTGTAAAACATTAGTGTTTGCGATAATATTATTGATGGTTATTGGAAGGTGTTTGGGGCCGCCAAATTACGTGTCGTAAAAACGTATTTCATGTACAACAATACATAATATCTGTCGAGTGTTGATGACACGTAGCCGTCAACGAGAAAGAAAAAGGAGGAGAAAAAAATAATACTTTTCATCATCGCAATAGGCGTAAGTGATATTTAATGACTTTTTACGGGCGTAACGTCGTACATATTAAGTATATATATATATTTGTTTTCTTTCACTAGACATCCACATCTAACCGATAGCCTACTATCGATAACGGGTGAATATCAACGGACGATTTATCAATCGACCAGATAGATTCATCGGGTGTGGTTCTAATGAAACTATATTATAATATTATAATACACTTATATTAAAGTGATAATTAATTGGAAAAGTACCTAAATACCTAGTTTTCCAAATTAAATTTATTTCAAAACAAAATATTACCATATTTTATACCTAATATTTGTATGAAACTATTTTACGAGTTCCATATTTTTGTATAAAATTATACAGTTTAAAGTTAAGTATAAAATATATAAACTATACCTATGTTAAATTAATGTTTAACTGTAAAAAAATACTTTTTTTTTAAATATATTTTAAGAAATTGGTAACCTTCCATATTTTTAAAATGTATATCAAGCATTTTTATTACAAAATAATATTCATAGATTATATTTACCTTATCAATAGTTTTGTAAAATTATAATTGATATTGTCAGTTGAATATTAAAAATTAATTGAAGTGGATTCTGATACTAACCTGAAATCAGAAAAACATAATATTTTTTACAATTGATCTATTTAATTACTATTTCTATGAGTACAAGTAATAACTTATATTTATAATTAACTAATATTTAAAATAATTATTAATTATTATTCTTTTTATTATTTGCTCCGATTCAAAATGGCTTCAATATACACCGTTAAATAGGTAAACAAAAAAAAAAATGAGTGTAATCTTAATATCTTATTATTAAATTCACATTAGAATTACATAGAGGATAATTTTTGAGCAGAGATGAGAGACAAGAAAATGTGATCAAAATATATCTAAATTTGCCTAACTGAAAACGCCGTGTTATCATTAAAAAAAAAATCAATCATCAGACTGTAATAAACTAGACTATATTATAGAACAGACTCCAGAAAAATTAAATTAAGCTACGATGCATACCTATTAATATATTGTGAAATCATGCATTGTATTATATACTATACAGTATACAATAACTATAATATTCATAGTGTATAATATTCTATGACTAAATAGCACTGTAAATTATTTCAACTTATAATAATTTGACTAATATTAAATTATATTTTACCAATCTCTGACTCTATGAGAATAAAAATACCTATTAAGAATGCACTAGTTTAAATAGTTGCATAGCGATGTTTAAAATTAAAATGAATAAATAGGTAACATAAATAATTAGCCAATATATATATTGATATGCGGATATCGGATATATTAAGTCACATACAATACCTACACGATTTGTTGTCTCAGATCTAAATGTAAGAGATGATAGTATGCCGTTGAATATTAGTGGGTTTAAGCAGAATAATTCACATATTAACGCGGCAATATAGTTTAGCAGACATTTCAAAAAACATACAATATAGTATTAATAGTTATTAAAATTAATGTTTCTTAACGTTAAAAAAAAAATAATATAATAAAGTGTAATATTAAATTTCAAAAAAATAATGCTACGAAATTAAAATCAAAACTATTTATTTTAATATATCTGATAATATTAACAATAAATATATCAGGTATAAAATATGTTTTCTAATTAAATGTAAATAAGCTATAACGCCATTGAATAATTTTATAACAAAATATAATATTATTTATGATATTTTTTTGACAATTTCAAGTCATTCATTTAATTTTATCCTCACTAATTATTATGCTTGTACAAGGTACTCAAAATTTGATCTCCAAATAACAGTGAAACATTAAATGTAAAGTTTTAATTAATATATATTTTTAAATATTTGTAAGGTTCAAATTTAAATAGTACCATAATGTGAATGTATATACTAGGTGATCAATTCAAACTAAAACACTCATTATATCAAAATCTATTATTGTCTAATGTTTTCCGAAATTATAAATATCTTACGGGTGTGTGTAACACGCACCTATAAATATATAGTAATAAGTATAATATTGTTATATTTATTCAACATTGATAAGATATTTCATATTAAATATATACACGAATATATATATTTATAGTATCTAAAAATATTAAAGTATATACACACAGTTTTATTCGCATTAATAAAGAGCAAGAAAATTGTTATAGTTTAAAGTACAAAGTTTGTAATGAATATATAGTTTTCATTTTCATTTGTTTGAATCAAAAGCCAATCTCTACGCAGTACACATACTTGCTCAGTATAAACATGATTCGACCCATCTAAGCCAAACACAGGATGAATACTAAAAAAAAAAAAACATTCTATATTTCCGGTTGTGTAAAGTATACACCCGATCACCGTTTCCGTACAGTTTCTTCCGGCAGATCAACCTCTGAATTTTTGCGCCGTCTCCCGTTTCCGGCCTCCAAACTGGTGCTTATATATGTGAATTCCCATACTAAACATGCAAATCCGGCTGAGTATGCAACACGAATACTTTAGTTCAATCAACCCAATGATGTAATTTTTTTAATATAAAATACACATTTTTCATTTATAAATAATCTTTTAATCCACTAGCTTACATATTATAATTGTTGTATTATTCTTTATGAATAGAAATATTTTAATTAGATAAGAAATTCATTACTTACATCAGTACATTTTTGTTATTGAAAAAATCTGATTTCTTAATGTAATTTTAGATGATAGGAGCGATACTACTTAATTTTTATAATCTTTAAATTATAGGTACCTAATACATTGCCTTTATTAATGTTTATAGGAACACCAGAATCAAAAAATTTTATTTACATTTTTTTATAAAAAACAAAAGTTTCAAAATAATAAAAATCAACTAAAATCGACTAAGATACTCGTAAGTCGTAACTATAGATTTAAGCCAAAAGACAAAATCTTTTAAAAAAATTTAAAAACCAATATTATTTTTCTAATAATTATTTTAAATTTAAAGGTATAATTAATATATTTTTCAAATTATTCAATATTATCATGTTATTTTAAATATATATTTTTTTTTAATTACAGTTTTAAAAATAGTTATAAATAGTTGACTTGAACAATACGAGTACACAATATATTAAATGAAACATAAATTGGGGAAGCATTATACTATATTTACTATATTGTTATGATCAGTTACAAATTGGATATTCCATACTTAAATCTATGAACATATCAAATTTTATCTCATAACATTGAACAATATAAAAAATCTTACGTAAATATGTTACTCGTCACATGGATAAAATAGTTGACAAAGAACAAAATATACATGTATTTATTATTCAAATAGACATATAGGTATAACGTGTATATCATTAGTAAACCGAGTTCCATTGGTTTATTTTAAATTAAATGTCATTTTTACTACGATAAAGCTTTCTCTGGTCGTGACTAAAATTATTATAAAACGGTAAAATATTGTAATATTAATCCAGATTTTTGAATTGTAGTCGTATGCCGTACTTGTTTTATTTTTAATATCATTATTATTATTATTATTATTATTATTATTATTATTATTATTATTGAACACGGAAATGAAAAACACACACACACTAAATAAATATAAAAAAAACAGTTGCGTGCAGAAAAATATTTAATATAATATTCCTATTCAAAAAATTCTCGTATAAAATGTAGTGTGATAATGCTCATAGTAAAATATATTATGAGAGACGTGTTAATGACTAAACATGAGATTTTATTTTTTTATTTTTCTTGCCATTAAAAATTTATTTTTGATATTATATTTTTTCATTGAGTTTATGTTTAAATATATTTCCCATGTTGATTTTTATCAGTATTTAATTAAATATTAACCAAAATTCATTTATTGATATAATTTACTTAAAAATTTAGTTAAATTACATAGGCAAATTGAAATTCAAATTAGTAATTTCTAAGTAATTACAGTTTATTTTTAAAAACAATAATCCTTAGCATAGATATTAGATTTACATCAAATATAACATACTAAACAAATGTAATATTCCAGTACTTATTTTACTCAGACAATTGTTACAAACATATAATATTAATAGCCATTCCAAATTATTAAATCATCATTACTTCCTTTCCACAGACTAAGGTTTAATCATTTAAATTCTATACAACTTAAAAATGTATATATATATATATATTATATTTATATAAATGTATAATATATATAGGTATATATATACTTAACAATGTATAGTAAACAAGGTGACTCGCATTTGAAAAAATTTATATCGAATAAAATGGATATCCTTAAATAGCATACAATTTTTATTATCTAAACATTTAAATTTGAATAAACTATGAAAGTTTGGGAAAGGCATACTTAGTAAAATGGTTAATTACCTTATATGTTTTTTACTAAATCTTCGATAGTATAATGATAGATATTATACCTATTAAAATTAGAATTTTCAAACCTACCTAAATACTTAATTTAAAATTCCAGTCATTTTTAATATATCTATATACATTTTATATGTGTGTATATAATATACATTATTATATTATTTTCAATATATTATATAATAAATATATTTTTAATTGTATCTTAAATGTTATCATAGTATATCATTATACACATTCTTATTATTTACCATAGACTAATATATACTCTGAAGTATGTATTTAATTAGGAATTTAGGTAATTGAAATAAACATTTTTAAAAAAAAGTTTATTTAAAAAAAAAAAATTTCACTATATTTGATTTATAAAATATAAGACCTAATTTTTCTTTTGATGAAATACAATTTAAAAATTGTTTTTTATTTTTATATAGAAATAATAGATTAATTAGGGAATTTTTGAATTACAAAATCAATATTATAGTCAAAAAATCGTTAAAAAAAAAAAAAAAAAAAATAGGTACCTACCCAAAATATAACATAGTACCTATACTTTTTAAATAACTATTTAATCACAGTTTGTATAATATATTACAGTATTGTATATTTGTATATTATATATTATAAATGTTTATTATTATTTAAAAATTACATTTTAATTCAATGTATATTAATAAAAGAGAAAAAAACCAAATTCTATTTTAGCAATAAATTTAAATTGTCTAAACGTTAATATGTTATAACAATTTTTGTATGTCAATATTATTACTGTATTATTATTTCATTGATTGTTTTCTGAAATATACCAAGATTTCACTTTATTCTACTTAATATTTTTTATTGTATAAAAATATATGTAGAATTATATCGTAATCACTGATTAGTGGTTAATATAACACTATATCAAATGTATCATTAAAGTTTTGTAAGAACTACCTTCATCTATAGAGTAACCAATAAATATGAGAACCATAAAAAAAACACTTATTATATAAAATAGAATTATACTAAGCATACTAAAATTAAAAAAAAATCAATAGTCACAATATTAAGTTCTTATAAGGTAAAAGAAAAAAAACTTTATCTTAAGAACAAAAATAATTAAAAATATAATATTATTTAGTTGACATAATTTTCACGTGAGTAATAACATAGTAAAGGTATATTTTTCTGTCAATATTATAGAAACCTATTTTAACATGCACAAACATTATAATAAACAATTTAATTTTCAATATTTTTGTACATATGTAATTTTATTGTATTTTGAACCGTTCGACTGGTATAAACATAAAACAACAAAAAAACCGTTTAGCTAGATTTTTTGAGCTTTAATTTATTTTTTGCATTAAATTTTAACTATGTTGGTTATAAATTATGTAATAATATCAAAAGTGACATTTTTAAAATCTTCAGAAAATTTGCTATAAGATATATAATGTTTAGTGTTTTTTTTTTTTTGAAAAAAAAATAGTTATAACTTATAACCCAATGTTTAGAAATTGTTGTAAAAAAATACAAAACTACTGAACTTCAAGTGCCCGGGGGCACGGCTTAAAATCGAATGATTGACTTCAAACTTTGCAGTTAATATTATATTAGGTATTAACAAAAAATGGGTGGGTGCCACAAAAAAAATTAAATATTTATTTTTAAGGGCCACCCTAATGCACATCGAAGATGAAACTTAATAAGTTTGTCAATTTGTTAATATTTGAAAATATATTAGTTAAAGCAATATTCATATCCATTATATAAATAATTAAATATTTTTAAAAAAAAGCTAATAAATTAAAATAGTCAAATATATTATTTTATTACAAAATAATTTATGTTATAATCTAAAAGTTGAAAAATATTTTTTATAATATTGCAATTTTTATCGCAGTACCCAAATGTAATTCTTACTCGAGTAAATTAAATGACAAAAATTCAAAATCAAACACAAATTACTATTGTGAGATATAGTATATTATTACTAGACATTTCTTATAAAGATTCCCAAAAAGAAACCGAATTAGAAAGGTCAAACTTTATTCTACATTTTTTTCTTTATTGGTCTATATTTCTATCATGAAAATAAAAAATGTGTTCATTCATTCGTTTTGGTGACGATGTTGTCATCGCACCCACGTTTTCGGCTTAACAATATTGATTTATGTCGTACATGAACAACTAAAGCCATGTAGTTTGCCGGTAAAATGACATTAATAGTCTTCGCCGCGAACACACAATGGACAACCAGTGAAGTCTCAACGCATACACACCTAGAATTCCGCCAATTTATACATACAGTAACAATATGTTTTCTATTCCTATATTGGTCTTTTAGCGAAACAACATATCAACTCATACAACAGTAGATAATATCGACCTTATTTTGAAAGTTATTTTACGTCAAATCCAACACAAATCAAAGTTAATTATAGTATGTGAACGATCAATATTTTTTGAGCTCAAAGCATATAATATATTCTAGTTAGTTTTGAATTATTTTATTCTGTAAATATTTTCAATGTCTTAAAACAAATTAAATTGTATAGGTCGATAATTACGAAAGACACTAAGTAAAAATTATTCTCAAAGACAACAGTTGAAAACAAAAATACAGTAAATTAAAAAAGTTAAAAATAATACGAATATCCATGACTAATCATAAAATTTGTAACAACAAATAGTTTTGGTTAGGTGCTAACATACAAAACAATATAAATTATAATATATTTTATAAGTGTAACTAACGAGTGGCGACTGCCATGCATAATATTTAATGAAATTGTACAAACGTATATTTTAGGAAACAAAAAGTATAATGCAAAAAAAACCTATATATTTTAATAATTTAGATACCTAAATATTAATTGGACATTAAGTGAAATAGAAACTCTTTGGTTATTTAGTAAAACAATAATACCTATCTATTAATGAAAAAAAAATATTAAGTTGACAGCTGCAATCCATGGTATGAGTATAAACTTTTAAAATATTATGTAAATAATAATTCTATAAAAAAAATATGATGTTTTTGAGTTTTTTTATGCAATTATAATATTTTAAACTTTTATTTAGAGTTTATAATATACATATATTATCATAATTGTATCTTATATACAACATGGCAAATTAAGAAGCAAGTAACATACTTACTATTTTAAAATACAGTCAATGTAAGTAATAAGTAGATAATAAAAATATAGTTACAGTTGTAGTAACAAAATTAAGTCATGAACCCATTTTCACTTAATTGAATATATTATTTTAAATAGCACTGTTGATTTATTTTGCTTTTCTGAACAAAAAATTATAATAACGCTTTGTTGGACAATTACGATAAAACGAATAAAAAAATCCACAAAAACGGTATGCTGTGATAATTTTTTAAATACTTAATAGACATAATGCAATGATAAAAACACTAGCGTACTCATATAACAACAATAATGCACGCACAATGAAAATGTCTGCAGAGGAACGCCGACAATCGCTTGGTATGCCTTTGAAAATTAGGGGTGGTTTAATGTAACATTTGTTGACTTTGAATGATCGAGGCCACCGTGTACGGTGGTTGACAAATTGTTCTTGGCAATAGTTTCTCTTCTTAACCCATCCACTACCGCTTATGTGTACCCTTCTATCAACACCACTCTTCACGACGTCAACCAACTACACGGTTACTCTACGGAGTACTACGGTCCGTACCTATTGTGAAGTAATGGCATCCCCGTTAATTATTTCAGAAAATTGAAATTGACGTTGCTGCCTGTTATAATCATCATTAATAATATTACAATGATCATTGTATGAATAGATCTGAGAGCAATGACAAATATAAGGTAAAGAAAAAAGTTTTTGTACAAAACATAATTTAAGAACAAATAAGTATAGCATTATATAAAATCAAAATTATGTTTTATTGTACATATTTGAATGATGTATTACTTATAAACCAATAAAGAGATTAAGAAGTTATAACACATTAATAATTATAATCTATATTCATCATTCACTGTTAAGTATCAAACATCATTAAGGTAATATCCACTTATTACTTACTTTGGTAACTATTTTAATAATTAGTTTCTCAAATCGCAATTTGTTAATATAACTTAAAACTAGTTACGATTTATATTGCACCTACTTATTTAATTTTAATTATTTTATCATTAGGTGCTATACTAAGTTCAAAGTTGTAATATTTTAATTGAAGACACATATTATTAATTTGCCAATTTTTATAAAGTAAAATGTATGTATCAAAATAATAATGAATATACCCTCTCATCTAAAAATTATTCCTAAATAATTGAAATTGTGACTATAAAAAATTTAAATTAATTTAATATAAATTAAAATAACAACAAATAGAAAAATAACACTAAATAATGAAATATTTACATCAAATAATAAATTTTTTTTTACGATAATCAAGTTACTTAATTGAACATTAATATTAAACTTCGTTCATTACTACAAATTGAGATTGACTCATTCATTTAATAATTTTTATAAGTTAATATTTTTAAGAGTTCTGATTATTAAATCAAGTAAAACCCATTTTTTTTTTAAAGATAATATACAAAACAGTTACTGACTTTTAATAAGTAGTTGATAATAATCAATATTAAAAAACAATGAAATATAAACCTATTAACTTCCATTATATCATTTAGTATTTAAATTTTGGCACTATATTATTTTAGTTATTAAATAAACTTAGAGTATTTAATAATTACAAAAACAAAAAAATAGACAATCAAATTATTTTATTTATCATATGGCTATCGACGAATCAACATTATAGTAAATAATATTAATAATAATAATAATAATAATAATGAGATGTATAAAATACTTAGATTAATAAGATAATGGAACAATATTACGAAAAATATATGATATCTAACTAAAATTGACTAGTAATTGATTATTACACGATAGCAACTTTGGAACATACAGTGGTTAGTTCACAGATACACAAATGCAAGTTCAGTTTCTTTACCAAATTAAATTATTGATAATTACTTAATTGTTGGATTAATTTTTAAAAAATTTAATTATAATATGTTCATTATTAAAAATATTTATTCCAATTATTCTCAACAGCCACCCATAAAATAATGTACTATATACTCAACTATTAATAAAAATGTAAAACTTTTTAAGTCCTTTTCTCACTCTTAAAAACCAATAAAAATAAACTTGTCACAAAAATACAACTCAAAAATTAAACCTGTCATAAATTATCATATTATTATAATTTACGTTCAAATAAATAATAAACTATCAATATTAAATTTCTTATTTACCATGTTTTCGTTCTAAAATAAAATATATTTTGATAATAAAGACTTAAAATTATATTTTAAACCCCATACTTGAGCTATTTGAATAATCCGCAATAACTATTAATTTAGTATCGTTTTTAAAATCCTATATTATTATCCACTTACATACTCATATTTAACTATCCTAAATAATATTGTAAGTTTCTTATTTTAGAATTTTATCAGATAATTATATTTATTATAACTTTATAAATTATAATTAATATTAATTTCATGGATAATACTCTTCATGAATCTTAAAATTTTAGATTCATATAACTTATGAACTAAATTTACTGAGCTAACTTTGAAACCAAATATTTTCAGATCAACTCCAATGAGTTATAAATAAAATTAGGTTGTAAGATTATTTTCCCGTTATCCCACTAAATGCCGTGGTTGAAAAACTCATTAACTTGAGCTGCGTCTTATCAAAATAAAAAAAAAACATAGAGAGACATTTTAAACAATATGTTTTCATACATAATCTACTGGTATAGCTTTATATTTTAATAAGAACATAAATGATGAAGAGAAATATCTAATAATAACAAAATTTGGTGAAATAATTTATTACAGTCGAATATTAATTTATCAAAAAAGGATAACGTTATGCCTTGGCGAATAATATTGTATTTCAAGTATTCTTAATATTTTTAATTGTTTTTTAAGAATTATTTGTTTAATATTGAGTTCTTTAGTCTTTAACACTTAAGTACAAATACTATGACCCGTATTTGATTTGAGTTTTTAACAAATTCGTCGAGTATATTAAAAAATATTTCGAAACATTAATTTCACTTCATCCATATTATATTTGAATTTCCAAGAATTACGATTTTTAAAACTTTTTTTGATATCGGTTAATTGAGTACTTATTACAAAATATAAGAAAAAGAATTTGTTATTTTAATAATAATAATAATAATATATTTAATGAAACAGAATATGTATTTAATAAAGTATAAATTATTCAATAGGTAGATACTCATAATTTTTAAATAATTACTATTGCAAACATAGTTATTTGTTCACAATATTTTCAAGGTTACAAAAAAAATATATATTAAATCAATGCTCTTTTTTCTACCTTTTTTGTTATATATATAAAATATATGGTTTACCCCTTTAATCATTTCATGGCTTATTTTCATATTCCCTACTCATCACCATTATTATACATCTATTGGAACAAAGCCCAAAACCTTACAATAACACCGACCCAGATGAAAGTGGCGTAGGTGTGTCGAGACGCCTCTGCCACCACTTCGGGTATAAGCTGATATGTTTCAATCTTGGACAGAAATAAAACAAAAGCCTCTTCTATTTTTTTTTGCCCTATCGTTGCTTCTTTCTATTTAATTCTAAACGTTTTGGTCTCATGTTTGTCTGGACCATCCACTGTATTTATAAATAATATTACATGCATTATGCAAAGCGAGAGTCGACTAACGTAGATCTTGTGCCAAACATCGTCGGGCAGTTAATTAGCGTCTTAATTGAATCTCATTCTACACGTGTTATTTTTTAACTTCCCACTTCATAACACCCGAACGCTGGCGCCCAAGTATACCATAAAATAATTACAGATAAAAAAAAAATATTAGAAATCCTTCTAAATTTAACAAAAATGTACTCACTAGAACTTATTTTAAAATATTAATAAAAAAAAATGTCAAAACAATAAATTATGACCATAATATAATATTGATTTTTTTTACAAGTACCAAACTACGTAGTATTATTAATTATCATCAATCAATAGTAATTTAATAATTTATATTTTAAGTATATTTATTCCTCAAAAGTCGAACATTTTACCAAGGTTTTTAATTTCTTTTTTAATTTTACAATACATTTTGCATAATAAGTGTTAGTATATCTATGTAATTAATTGGTCTTATAATGCAACTTATATATTATTTTGTTAAGAGAGTAATATTGTTATATAATATAGATACTAGATACATATTGCAAAATTCACCTAACACTCATCAATTTATATATTATATATTATTAAATTATTTTATTGTTCAATTTTAGAGTAGTTATGTATAAAACAGTTTCAAAATAAACATTTACAACACTATTCATAATGTTTTAATTTAACAACAAATTAATTTAATTTATTCTTAATATTTTACACTTTTAGACCAAAGGCCATTAATTGAGCATACATTTTTCAAGGGATATAATTTTTTTAAAAACATACAAAACTAATAAAATAAATGTGAGTTCAGCTTTCGTTCAGCAATAAAAAATAATAATTTAGAATTATTTAAAATAAGATTATTGTTATAGTGATAATAAATTATATCAATATAATAATATAATATCATAATATTATCATTATGTAAATGATTTTTTTTTTTATGTCTATAATTTAATATTCTTTACTAAGTATTTGATTTGACGGCTGATTATAACTTAAATTTATTTTTGAACTGATATCGTAATCGTAGCAACATATTTACTGGCAGATACTGACATAAAGGTCGTATATGACCGTAAATTATATAGTCTATAATCTATACTTAATAAAAACTTAAGTCATTAGCCCAAACCTACAAACCATGCACATTTTTCAATAATACAAAGTAACTACTAATTACCTACAAAGATCAAACAGAACGTACTATGTAAACATTTATTTACTTAAATACATTTATGGGTAATACGAATACTATAATAGTGCTCATTTTTATACAGACAGGTATTGTAAATAATTATATTATTTTAATTAAAAATTCTAAATATGTCTATCTAAATTCCTCATCAAATCTACAGCTTTTTAAATTGTTATTATAACTCAAAGATGATATTACATTAATAGTGAGGTTAATAAAAGAGCTTGGATTAAACGCATACAATTATCTAAAAGTTATACACTTATAATATCAAAATATAATACATAAAAGTTAAAATATATTATACAATATTTATTGAATTGGTATAATTAAATAAAGTATTTATAAGTGTGTATAGTTAGTTTACATTTAGTTACTCATACACATATTTTCAAATAATATATCGTGTATCTTATATGAATAATCTATAGATGATTGATAATTCACTATTTGATCCAATGATATAATTCTTTTTTTTATGTTATTTAGTTTTCATAAATAATTTTCACGAATCTTTTAAATGTAAAATAGTTGTTGATAATTAACTAACCGATAAACGCTGATCTCTATATTAATTTACATTATTTTCTTTATAATATATTCTGATTACTCCTTTTATTAGGTATATCTTCAGAAAATTGAAGTAAACTTGATTTATTTCTGTTCACAAGAACATTACTTTTTATTGCTTAAATAATAAATTATGCTTGTTACATGTTTGATGGTTAAGAGTGTTTTCATCATTTAGATAGACGATTTTGAATTATCACGCACGATTGTATTTAATAAATTGTAAGTAACAGACAAGAGCTATAATGAACAAACATTATTTTAAAGGACTCTTAAGTATATTACCACGTATTCTTTATACAAATTGTAACAAAATGTGCTCACGAAAATGAAGAAAGTACGTGCTAGAGTTGATTAGGTGTTTACACAACACACATGGCACGCAATAGTTTTACACGAATTCGTGATCTTGATTCTAACTATGAGTTCTCAGGTTATTTATGTATTCATAAAAACATTTATCCAAAATTATCTAAATTATAAATTATTATACAAATAAATACATCCACTGTAAAATGTTTCATTAATATGTAAAAGTGGTAATTTTAGTAAAAATTAAATCTGTCAGAAAAAATTATTTACAAATACCAACTCAAATATATAGTATATGTTAATTATTATGATACGAGTAATATTTTATTATTAAGTTTATATTCAGTTATTTTGAATCGGTTGTCTAAAGTTAATCGTGGAAAGTGCGTCGATATCAGTACTAACTATTTATTGTTGAATATTCTGTTAATCTAATAAATATGATAATATACATTTAATATTTACCTAGATACATCTTAAACTATAGGTCCGATGCTACAACCAGATAATTAGAGAAATAACTCTTTTGTAAATTGACTTTTTCTTGGGAAAATAACAAAGAAAAAATTGTTCAGCGATTGGTGCAACAAACTTATAAATCAGATAATTATTATAGGAGATATTATTCAAAATAGATATGTGTGGTTTTTCGTTCGGAGCAACAAACGGATTATTTTAGAATATCTAATTGTTACTCTCTAATTGTACGTTATCACCACTTATCTGTCACGGTTTATTATTTTTATGTTTTGATACGATTTGTAGAATAATAATAAAAAAAAGATATTGTAAGTATTTTTTATTTTTTCTTACTATATTTTATTTATGTGAACACTAAATAGTATTATTAAAATAATTAATAGTTAATAAAGTATATAGTAATAGACAATTTTAGATGACGATAAAATTTTGTTGAGACATACGAAAACTCTGCTTCTATGACAATATACTTGACCTGAATTTTGATTTTCATACAAAAAACCCATAAAAGGAAAGCTATGATGAATTCTATTGGATAAGTTATTCTATTAATTAAGGAATAACTAGTACCTAGATAATATTAGTCTATAAGACAGAATTCAGTATAGTTATTAAAAGTATAGTAGAACAAATAAATTCAAATTTCTAACTCAAGAGAACAAGAAAGAGTGTATTTGTTATGTTTCTACATAATAAGATTAACTGATAAATGTATGGAGATTTATTGTTATATGTATATTCAATATTCATATGAAATAGTAATTTTGACAAGGATTTTTTTGTACACGTTGTAACATCATTAAAATGCAAACAACTGCAGCCGTAGCTATTGTAAACTAAATATATTTCTGTTAACTAATATATATTTATCGTTAAAAATGTAAAAAGTTTAATTGTTTATGAATGGTTAAAATAATGATTTATGTGTGACCCTATTTTCAATTCATAAAAAAATTAAAAAAAAATCAAAAGTATCTTATTAAACACAAAAAAAAATGTAAGCGACAAAATTACAAGTAAATAGCATAACATAATTACTTCTTTCAAAATCTAATAGACAAAATATCATTTGACAATTAAGAATGATGAGCAACCAACAATTATATATAATTTTTAATAAAATGTAAATGTTCAAGCGACAAAAAAGGTATAATTTTTATTATCAGACATGCTTCCAGACTATAATATTAATGGCATCGAAGCTCTGTAAATGAGAAATTTCGTTTTAATTTGAATTTGGTACGCCCGTTTTACATACAAAAGTATGGTCATTAAAAAAAAAAAGAATTATTTAATGGTTGAGTTCTTAATAAGTACTCTACTACGAATTTTATTTTACTCGCAGTCAAATTTATTGCTGAAGGTAATATTATAATTGATAATATTTCTATTTTTTATTCCTAATAAATTACAAGATAGTTCAGTTTTAAGTTGTTCACATAACAAATAATATGAATTTGTATCAAATAAGTTAGAATGCAATTAATTAAGTAAAAGTATATTATTTATAAATAATAAGTATATATACAAAAAAAATATTAAAAACAACTTAGAATTTAGAGCGACATAATGAGTACTGTAATTTTAATTTTCACAAATTAATTCATCTAAATTGAAAATACTTTTAATAATAACGATAATATACTTTTATATCTTAAGTTTGTTATGAATAATAAGTTATTATTATATTAATAACCAATACTCAAGGATTCCCAGAAGTGGGGAGGACAGGTAGTAGGTCAACACTTGAGAAAATATTTTTTAATAATTTAGACTTTTCAAATAAATAATAAGATATAGAAATTTCTTCTTTGTTATTTATAATTTATTTCATGGTTAATAATTTGCTGTTATAAGAAAATGTCGTATTAAAAATAATATCGATCTAAGTACAATCCCGAAAGTACCACACCTCTATTAATACACTTATTTTAGTCATGTAATAATATTATTATTAATTTTGTTATCAGTGTATTAAATTGACCGTTGTCTGTGATAAATTGTTATGACTTATGATAATGATTATATCATGTTCAAGAAACTCATCGCATTGACATATATAAATAAAATATTATTATAGTATAATTATTTAATATTTATTGATATTTAGATTTTTGGATTTTTAGGAAATACTGTGATAATAGAAAATAACTAAATTGGATTCGTAATTAATATCAATATGATATAATTTAAGCTACTAATTGAAAAAAAAAACTGAAGATAAAATATAATTAAACAGAGAAAATAAACTAAAAACTAGATAAGTACCTACCCACATATTTCAAATAATAATATAAAATATTTTTTGCCATCATAAATAAAATTTTTTTTTGAAAAATGAATGTTTTATGTTAAAAACATTTAATTCTGATTCCTATTGTATAAAAATGAATGAAATATATGAAATATATTAAATATATAAATTGCATGAACAAAAACTTACTATAGATCATGATAAAAGGATATTAAGTAATTATTTATCATTAATCTACCCGCATATTTATTAAGTATTAACTACATTTTAATACATCATGAATTCAGAATCATACACCAATTACATTTACAATTTGTTTTATGTTATAAATGGTTTCATTAATGTATTACATATACTATATTAAATTAATTATTACTTAGATAATGTTAAGTTAAAATAAAAAATAAATAAATTCATATCAACCAAATATCGGAAAATGTTTTTCAGGCAAATAATTACTATTTTAGTTTTTAGATTCTGAGCTGAGAGAAAAATATGAGTATACGTTAAATAAATCTAGGTATTATAATTCTTTCATAAAACTACTACAAACAATATTTTAAATTAAATATGAATACAAATATTTTAATCTTAGTCTTAGACTATTGATAGGTTTCCCATATTTGAAGAAAGGAAAAGTTAAAGTACTAGGGTTAAGTGCACAGATTTGAAGTACTTATGAACTCTAGCTTTTGTATTGTACGCATAACAAGGTCGTGTGTATCATTCAATAAATTCTAGAATAATCAGAAAAAAGGTGTAAGTTTACCCTAGTCTAAATGATCGATTGGAGGAAAGAAGGAGAAGGAACTCATAGTGTAAAAATTTAGGAATGCTGATTCAGTAAAACGACAAGACCTTTGAGTCTACCTGGATAACAGCCAATATAAATGGCATATGTACAATATTATACAGTATAATATATGTAATTATATATATTTTTATTATTTTAATAATTTATAATAATATCATATCATAATAATATGTTTATATTTTGTGCATGAATATTTACAAGTTAAGTTTTTAAGTGTTTAGGTGTTAAAGTGTAATATAGTGGTTTGACGAACTAGTAGTGATTGGTGATTCTTTAAAAGTAGTTAATAGATTGATTTTGGAATGTAGCTCTTTATTAGTTAATGAAATTTATTAGAATTTATTTAACACATTGACGGACAGTCACGAAAAAGTTTGTTTGGTGATGTCAGTGGACACTTTTGAATAATACTGCTATAGCAGTACTGTAAAAACCGACCAAATAGTGACACTACTGCTATAGCAGTGTTTTTTTCAATGGTACCATATGAAAGAGCAAGTTGTACTGTCCCCATACAGCATAAAAGACCTTTATTAAAGGTATATTAGGCTCTGACAAAATAAGGCCGATATAATATTATTTTTCTATAATTATGATAATTATGACTAAAAGAACCTACTTCTATAGCAGTACTAAAACATTTTTGATTTATTTAGGCATGCTTTATCTTATTTTTGACAATCCTCACTGTCCGTCAATGTGTTAAAAATAACAATAAGTATCATGTATGATAAATAAAATATTAAGTAATATGAAGAGGAGACCGTACAGTAATAATACTTCAGAAAATTTTCACTATATAAGAACTTATCATAAGTAACCAAGTATTAAAATTTCAAACCTTAGCCACTACCTACAGTTGTCAACTTTTAACTTCAATATAATTTCCATATTTGTCTTATTTTGAAGAATTTTGTAAATTCTTAACTTTAAATGTTTAAGAAAAAACATGTCTATGTGCAATGTATTAATAATATATTTGAATAGTTATAAAAACAACTTGTGTGGGATTTTGTATTACATTTTCAATCTTTTTGACTCACTCTTACAATTTTTTTTATATTTAAATTAAAAAAATTCGATGTTATCCATACATAATACATAGTTACGTAAGTACTTCATGGAACATTAGAATCATTAAAATTGATCAGTTAAAAATACTTGTTACTTGTTTAAAAACGTCTTACAAAACATAAAATAACAAAAACAAAACTAGGTAGTGTATATTACCATGTTTATAATAATATGTATTGTATTATTATTGTTAATAATCACTTATTAAATTTATTTTAATTTATTATGTTTTACAAATCGATATTATAACTAATTAGGTAGGTACCTACTTTAAAATTATATTTTATATTTAAAACTGTAACTTAATTATTAACTTAAGTTAAATTTAAATTTATCAATAAGTTTCATTTATTTTAGATAATAAAAATAAATTTATGCTGTAATTACAAACTAAATACTAGACTTTACCATTTAATAAAATTATACTATAATCTATCTTACTTACTAGACTATCAAAAATACTACCTCATTTGGATATTATACTTTACAATACTGTAAAGTTTACAGTATACTGCTAGAATTGTTCTTTTATCAACATCAATTATAAATAAATATTATATTTTTCAAAATAAAACAATAAATACTATGGATTCATAAAACATCCTATAACTATCATAATTTATTAGCTCTCAACAATTTTTACAATCGACTATCGTATATTAAACAATGATAAACCAATATAATATTATAATATTAAATAAACACTAACATTTTAAATTAAATGTTTTTAAATTTCCATTTGAATTATTTAGAGACTTATATTGTAATACCTATTTTATTACATAAAAGTAATATAAGAAAAAATATAAACACCAATTATTCAAACATCCAATGTATAATATCAAAACCTATGTCATAGTTATACCTTTAAAAATACGATTCAAAACCTAGATAAAAAGTTCTAGTTTAATGACATATGATTCATTTTAAGTATTCTTACACAAAATGAGACACCATAAATAATACATTTACAAGGCATTATTAAAAGTTGAATGATATGTTAAAGTTTGGATTGACATTTCAGTGTAAATTGTGTAGTAGTATATTACAATTACAATTTACTCATTAGACACATCATAATCAAATGCACAGAAAAATTCTTATCTTAACATTAGTATATTTTGTTCTAAAATTTAAAACTGAAAATTAAATTATAATGTTTTCAATTTATTTTTTATGAACAACAGTTTTAAATTTTAAATTGAAACTATCACACGGAATAAAAAATATATATTCTACTATTTCCTTACTGATTTACTTGTTTGTCCAATTTATTTAGATTTCTTTAGCAATCTATCTATCTTCAAAATGATATTCAAGATGCAATTGAGTTTTCAACCGTACTAGAGTTTATTCTATCAATATCTTTTAGAAAATATGTTCAAAGAAGAAATGATCAAGATTTAAAAACACATAACACTTGGATAGTTAGGATTGTTTATTTTCATAAATTGTAAATATTTTGAAATAAACATTTGATTTGTTTTTGGATGTCACCCGTCGTTTATAATAATGTATATTGTATATTATATATTATCTTCATATTCCATAAGTAGTAGGTTACATAGATACCAAGAATAAAGTTATAAATGGGAAATAATAAGATACTAAATAATTATTATTTTAAATACTCAACAAGTAACTAATCAATTAGTGATGATTAATTTATCATCAAATTTTATTCAAGTTTTTAAACATTTCTTTCAAAATTCTGGAAATTAAATTTTGTTATGACTATGAATATAATGTTCTCATACAATTATTTATTTAGGGTATGGTCGAATTGCACTTGAGTTGAAAAAAGGTAATTGTCGAACTGCACTCGGATAAAAAATAGGTAGTGATCGAACTGCACTTGGGCTCAAAAAAAGTATTTCCATAAAAATATCATATATTTGATGGGGTTAAACATTTAGAAAACACTCTTTTCCTTTCCCACTTACAGGCTTAGAACTGACAATGATTTTAATCATTGGCGTGATTAAAAATAATAGTTTTATACATAAATCATGTTAATATAATATTATAAATATATTTTTTAAATTTTTTTTTAATCGTCAAATATAATTTTTGTAATTATTACATTTTTTTTCATTTCGATAATTTTTTTGTAGTTAAATACTATAATATTATAAACTAATAACCACATCAATTAAACATTTTAGCTTAGTAATTCGTTACTATTAACCTAACCATGAAGTATACACAAGGTAAAAAATGAGATGCGATCACATCGCACCAAGTGACCGTTTTTCATCAGCGTTACTCCAACTATTTCCTATCTAAAATGCATTCAAATAAAGTAATGAAAACTGTTTTAATATTTCTAATGGTAATAATAATAGTATTTAAATGGATAAAAAAGAAAATGTATTCTCAAAATTCTATGAATCACCATAGCTATTGAATATCACTACATAACCACCTGCGATTTATAAAATGCGCACCAACTGTTTCTCTTTCATACAATTGAAAAACCAGTAAAAACAAGAAAAATGGCTAATTAAGTGGATGCTGATCACGGATCACTTTTAATCATTCGTACCATAACTACTTTTATCTAAATTATAAATCATTATGAGCTATATTTTGTATTATGTTTTAGATTCTGAACGAAGTGAAGAATGTATTGATTTTACAATGATGTGTGTTTTTTTTTTTTTTTTTTTT
>VUJU01003252.1:0-19487 GCA_009835225.1 Aphis craccivora | reverse complement strand
ACATAAACCACCTTTTTTACCAACCACTGAAAATGATATCCTAGGCTGACAAATCATCTTCGTTCAGAATCGTTTTTCGTATACAATGATAATTATCATTGGATTCAGATTTAACCCTCCTACAATATATAGTGATCCACACGGCACCTAATGTACAGCAGAGCGGTACCCACTTGCCCGCTTTTTTTTATTTTATGTTTAAGTGCCAAAAAATTGGTTACTAAGTTTGTAGATATATTATAATATATTAAAATTTAAAATAAAAAACCTTTTTACGCATTTATTATTATTATTATTATGTCATGGATGATGTGAAAAACGTACAAATTGTATTTAATGGAAAATAATGAATTATAAAACTTTTGACTGAATATTATAAATAAATATAACTAGTTGAAACAGTCTATTCAATATTTTGAATGATAATATAAAAAAAAAATCTACCTAACTATTATGCATAACACGGTGAATTAAAAATCTTTTAAATTATTCAACAATATTATATTAATATTATATTATTATTATATACAATTATGAATCAAGTACTAGATAATACCAACAAGAAAAAAATGCATAATATTAATTAAGTAGCTATCACAGAGCATTATCTAACAATCTTAGAAATCAAAGAGTAGGTATATAAAAATAAATAGAAACACTTCAGAAAATATGTCCGAATGCGTGAAGGATTAAAAAAATACCAAATAAATATGCTATAATATAATAAATACTGTTATAACAATATACCTATAAGTTTTTTTTTTAAATTATTTATTTCCAAAATGTTTATCTGCAGTTAAAACCACTAAATTAATCAACATATTTTTTATGCATTATACACAATATTCGAATGTAATTTTATTAAATGAAATTGATGTTTCTAATTTTATGTAAGTTTTTTAGAAAATAAAATGGTAATTTTTTTTAAATGTTTACATTATAAAACATATAAAATTAAGATTATTTTAAATAACTTAAACCGATATCATTATATTTTAGCATGCTGTATTATGTACTTAATCTAACATGATGTATTAATATAAATATATTTGATTAAATGAATCGTTCTTGTGCTAGAATTATAATATGATATAGAGTAAAATAATAACTATAACTATTTTTGTCATAGAAAAAATGACACACAGTTTAGAGAATTAGAGTATTTTTAAAACTTAAATTTTTGTTTTGGGAATATATTCTTATATACAATCACAAAAACATTATTCCAACATTA
This sequence comes from Aphis craccivora, assembly GCA_009835225.1. NCBI lineage: Eukaryota > Metazoa > Arthropoda > Insecta > Hemiptera > Aphididae > Aphis > Aphis craccivora. The sequence goes on along the minus strand of VUJU01003252.1, from coordinate 18,253 downwards.
TAATAATATTGAAATATATGAGAAAATATGGATAAAAATAGAATTTTCTCAGCAATATAATAATGATGAAAAGAAAAATATATATACATTTATGATTAAATGAAAATAAATAACAAATAACATTGGTAACAAGAAACTATTACAGAGAAAAATAATGTTATATTTCTATTTTATCGGCAGATGGTGTAATGTGAACTGTTGTAGGTAGTCCTCATCGAATAAAGATTTACTTTATTTTACGAAAAAATTTAAACATACTAAAATTTCTTTTACTTGTTCTAACGAAGAAGTGTACAATTTTATGTTCTTTATAATAATATCCACTATAGGTATACTATTATTATTTAATGCATATTCCTTTTCATTACAAAAAAAGAAATATAATAGTAAGAGTTAAACAATCGTTCTTTTTTTTATTCGGTTTGAATTATGAAAGATGATATCAATCTAATCAGAATGAAGGTTGACACTCTTGCTGTTATCGTATATTTTTTTACATTAACTGATTGGTTGTTATGCATTTTTGATTACAAAATAAGTAATAATTCCAAGGTGAATAAGAAACATTATATTAAAGTTGAGGGTCACAGGATTGTAGATTATTATAATAGTATTCATTGAATAAATTTAATTTTTCAGATAGTTTAGAATTATCTTGTAAAGTAACAACTAAAACACAATCATTATTTATTACTTGTTAGTTAAGGTATTTATGCTTAAAATGTATATTAAATTTCTAAAACATTTGGATTTTTATTCGACACGATATGTTACAAATTTGAATATTTTCTAATTGATCAGTTAATTTTAATGTTGTTGATACCAAAGAGTAAGAAAACGGTTAAAAAAAAACCAGAATAATGTTTGTGCTTTTAGTATACAACATCAAACGTGCGGTAGTAGGGAATAATTGCAATTATAATATTGAATACATATATAATCATTCGGTGCAAATACGCACGGATACGATTGAGAACAGTTGCACAAATTTTATTTTTGGAAATACGTCTTGTACAATTTAAATTTCCATATTGATGAAATAGTTCCTATTATTTAACTATTCTCCAATAGTTTGTAAAATTACACTTTAATTAAAATCACTGTATCTGTATTTTACAATATTATTATTGTTGGCTGTCGTACCTACGTATATATCATCTCACACAGTGGTCGTATTACTATCATTATTATCATCTTCGTCACATTTTTCGCACACAGACAGCGAACACCGTTAAAAAATAACCGATATTTTCTTATTCGATGTATTGAGTAAGACGTGGACGTGGACCGGACATTACTCATGTTGACCGATTTCCTATCTGACCCTCACGGACGCACCGCATACACACTCCTATATATATATATATATCAACATATTTACCTTGACGGCTTGGACCTCTAAGTCGTGACCGATGGTTGTGTACTAACGACCCTTACTTACCAATCGCGTTTGTGTGTGTCCCTCTACCGCCCACACCACAATCAGTATACCAATAATAATAATCGTAATCGTAATTTATTTATATTTCCACTCCACCCAACACGTTTCGATATAAATCTCTATCCCACCCAATAGATGCTTATTGGTATACACTACAGCTGCTGTATTCTGAATATTTTACGTCGGATATTTGTAGGTATAACCACTATAACCTATAGTTGTGTTTTCGATTTCTTTGCGTGCACTATATGTACCTGAAAACATATATATTATTAGCTGTCGAAATCCAAGTCATACAGCATCACCATATACAACGTGTCATAAACGCTTACTTCAAATCGTTCAACTGTCAGGAAACGGTTCGATACAGTGTAGACTTAATACTTACATTAGTAGATCGAAAATTTAATTAGTAGTTAGCTAATATTAGCGAAAAAATAGAAAAAAAATAGCAAATACTAGAATTTAACATCAATATTTGCAGGGTAATTATGCCGTCTATTTAAAGTGTTTCTCTGTTTACGTATGCTTGCATTCATACTCCATTTAATTTTATAAATAACCGAATAAGTAAACCTATTGTTTTCCTGATAATTACTCTATACCTAACCTATAATGAATAAAACTACTTGTATATATATTATATATCTACTTGATGGAAAAATGGAAAATTATACTAAGTTTAAAGCATAAATAAGGTACATAATAACGTAGATATTAGACATTTTAAAGTGATATGAAATTTCAATTTCTTTTATTGTATATATAATTATACTGGGGGTTTATAAAGCTAGGTATATATTATTTGTGCGTTATTAATTCTTAAGTAGCTAAGAATGAAATAAGTTATTTTAAATGTTAGCAATGATTTTGAACTCCAATAAGTATTTCTAATTTTAAACTTAATGTAGGTTAATTGATTAAAGAGCTTAATATAAGTATAATAGCCAATATTCATGTTCTTACCCCTTATTATATTTTGATGTATGATTTTGTAACACGAATGAATACAAATTACACAAATACAGTATTAAGATCAGGCCAGCGTTTGATGTAAATATTAAATATTTACAAAATATAATAAACCCATTACAGAAATCTCGTTATATTATAGAACCTAATAAAAAATATATATATTTTTTAGCAGTTCTCGTTTTCACGAGAAATCATTCAATCAGTGCATATTATAGCCCGTTCGTTTTTCTGACATTTTCCAATTTTCACTAGATGTACATATTAGTTTAGAATAGGAATAGAAAATCACAAGCATACAACACATATAATGTGCTTGTATATATATATATATATATTTTACTTAATAAGATTATAAAAAAATAAAATCGTTTCGACATCAGTGTCAATCACTCCTGACATTCAAAAAGAAACAACAGTTCACAAGCTTATCTCATAATTTCAAATCTGAATTTTCAATTCAACGATGTCATCCACAGAAAATCGTAATTATTTGCATAAATGATGTAATAAAATGATTCGATATGATAAAAAAACACTATTTTTTACAAAAAGAAAATATTAACCTAAGGCTTTGGACAATAGAGTATACACCTACCATAATTTCAACAATCTGATAATTTGTATAAATACTATTACTACACTTTATTTACTACTTAGAAACGATCAATTATCAAATATACAATTCGTTAAGTAAAATATAATAAAATATAATTGCATCCAGAGCTATAGTGTTATTTTGTTAATTTTGTAATCGTCGTAAAATTGTAAAAATTTGTAATACAAAAGTATAAGGAAATGTAATTATTATTATTCTAAATGTATTAAATTTATAATTCATACACTATGTAAAATCCTTATTTATTTCATTCACATACTTTGAAGTTTAAGTAGTATAACCAACTAAGATTTAGCATTATGGAATCAATATTAACTTTCTATTTTTAAATGGCAACTTCTTATTTAAATTTTTTTTAAAATACAACTTTTATAAATATTTTGATGTAGATAAACATAAAAAAAATGTAATTTATAGGTTTAAATAATAAACATTTCAGTTTTTGAAACACAAATAAGTGAAAAGGTAGGTAAGCCAAATATTTTTCAGGTTATTTTAGATTTATTGATATTATTATTTTATATTATGATGATATTTATTGAAGTAATCTGCATCATCGTAAACATTTCAAAATAGGTTTGCATTTAAAATTTGTTGATAACACTTATAGTATTACAAAGATGAGAAAAATATGAGGCACATAATATTATGTACAATTTTAAAATCACACGTATCTATTTTATTTTCCAATTTGATAGAATGTGTATTTTCTGTTTACACCAAAAAACATCGTATTCAATCTTCATAATGTGTTTGAATTGCTTAAAATTCTGAGTTGTCTATAAGGATGTGACAAATCAATATTAGTTACATCAACGTTGAAGATAGTTGGATTGCAATCTTACACTCGAATCTCGTCTATCTTATTTAAATTACAAACCTTTAATGATTTAACATTTTTCTACATTTAGGAACATTAAACGTGAAAAAGTTTTATTATTTATTTTAATATCAAAGTCTCAAAATAAAATTAAGAAATTCAAGAAAATACAGAATAAGTTTCAAAACATAAGTTTTCAAACATTTTCTTCAAACATGTAATTTAAATTATCAAGATAATTACTTCTGTCTTCAATTAATTAGCACTGAGTTCTAAAGAGATTTTTATTTCATGTTTTTTTTTTCTATCTAAACTGTTCACACAACGTACATCCTTATATATCATTGAAATAGATACGCATTTATTTATTAATGTTAGTTTATTTTATTTTTTACTTAAATAGTCGTTTGGTTATAACTTACTGTTAAATCAGATTTGTACAGAAATAAAAAGTAATTATTTGAACAAATCAAAAAAAAAAAAAAAAATCTTAAGTATGACTTCTGTTTTGTAATGAATTTAATTGAAAATATTTTGTTTATTCTTGCTGTATAATTATAACTATTTAAAATTGCAATATGTTTATTTTTCATCAAAATTATTTGTCTTTCAAAAATAAACTCAGTTGGCTTTTTAATTTAATTTCTTTTTTCTACTAGCTTTTAAAACGGGTACGTACTCAGTCGAATATTATATTTCTACCATAAATTCTAATTGTAAGACATCATACATAATTTTATTAATAGTGATCTCTTAGTGCAATACGAAAATTTGATACATTTGAGGGGCTAAGATTATATTTTTGAGTTCACACAACCATTAGTAACGATTACAATAATCACACACTCTAATAATTTGATTTAAAACTTTAGTATCGTACATTGAAGTTTGAAAATACAGTTTGTTTTACAATAACAGAGTTGTATCAATATATTACAATATTAGTAACTGTAAGTACCTAATAATCATATAAATATATCAATCTTAAATTAAAGAATAGAACCCTTGTTCTAACAAAACTTAACTTTAATAGATCCACTTCATCAGTTCAACCTATGAAATGTTAAAACATTTATAATTATGTACTATGATACCTTGTTATGTATGTTATGACTGCTATAGTTTAATTATTATTATTTGGTTATATATAATTATTATTATAGGTAGTTAAATATAAGTATATAATATGTGACAAGCTTCATTTAAAACATTAAATTCAAAAGAAATGCATGACACTCAATGGCAAAACAAAATAAAAAATAAAAGTTTAACAATACCTAAATGTTAAGTGTAAAACTTTATTTTTACTATAAAAAGGATATATATATATACATAAGGCAGAAAATAATCTGATTCTACAAATCCAATAAAGCAACCATGAAAGGTTCTGCCTTTTTACGCTAAGTGACAACTACTCTATTTTTACTCGGAAAAGTTTATGATTTTAAGATTTATAAATGTACTATTCTATACTTTTTTATGAGCCAATTTGTGTTTTATTATATTTTCGAACAAATAAAATGTGCCTTGTTATTAAAATTGTTATAATAAACAATAATATACTGTAGAAAATCTAGGATACATTGTATTCAGACTTACTTTTTTAAACATTGCATAGAACGATTAAAAACATACGAAGAAATAATTCAGTAAAATTATCTTTAAATAAATCAATCAGACGTAATATTTATAAAAATAGAATTTTGTAATTGTATGCACAATTTAAGGAACTTTGTTATTCCGGTTTTGTATTTTATCAAAACAAAATAATTTACTTTTGTTATTTCCTCTTTGGTTTATTTGCGAGTGACTGAAGAAAATAAAAATAATATTATATATTAAATATCATACACGTGTGCATTGTCACACATTGCAGTAGGTACATACTTTCCGGTTATCATAATAGGTAGATAAACGCGTTTTAACTCGGGCGTTATTAAAACAATTGTTACCAAATTTCTGGTGCTTCCTATGGCTGCACGGATTAAACGAAAAACACAATTTCCACGCTCAGTAGGTAGGCACCCGAAAATACAATTTATGTTATTATAATAACAATAATTATTATCATCATCATCATCACCATCATCATTGTTATTGTTTTTTGGCGCCTAAATGGTTCAGCCACTACATTATTACGACCCATATTTTAATCCCAACAGTGTAAAATATTATGTGTATGATTTAGAGTTGTACCTATGTATATATTATTATTTTATAATATTTGTGTTTAATTTTTCGCCGTACACACGTCCAGGTTTGCCACAGCGTGTAATTCAGTTTTTGTCTGACCCTAGTTTACGTCCCGGTGTCATGTAGAATGTTTCCTTTGTTGAGATAAACTATTGTGCGTATCATAATGTTATCAGCGCCATCATTACATTATCGTTGTCGACAGATCTCTCGTGAAATGAGGGTAAATTAGTAATTTATCACAAAACAGCACATAAACTCTTAACGACCCTTCTCTCCGGTGTTAAGACCGTTATGTTAGAATATAATACGAAACCTTTGGTTCAGATGACTTTGTCTAGCGTCTGTCATATTATTATTATAACATAACTGACTCAGAATATGATTGATTGAGAGTCGTGGTATAGAACCGAATGCGACGAACACCAAAGGTTAACTTTGCGATTGGGAGATAAACAAATACAATTAATTTATAAACACATATCATTTTTAACATATCATTTGGCAATTACAATTGTAGTCCTATGGTTAAATGTAGAATTTTTTGTGAAATGTTTGGACTTAACAACGGTAGCCCATAGGTAAGTGCAACGTTTATAGTATAATGTTAAAATCTGCAATGTTGTCAATTTCAAACCAAAAACATGGTTTCAATAATACAGTTTATTTTGACAATAGCGGTATAAATAAAATTATAATTTGATTGATTTGTTGAACAGATCAAATAATTGGACCTCAAAAAGTAATCAATATTTTATAGTTTTTAGTATGTAAAACTGTTTTATTTCATAGTAACAATAGAAATCAAAACAAAATTCATATTTGAATTGACTTGTAACTAACGATATTTTGGTCAGTATTTATTTATACTGATGAAAGATATACACAAAGTTCATTAACGCCATCTTTTTTTTGACAACATAAATTGTATAATACATTCTTATTAATATTCTAGAAATGATTAGGCTTGTATCATTGCATGTCAATGGACATGAGTAAAATTTAAAAAAAAAAATACCTCTAACATAAAAGTTCAAGATAAAGATTTCCCTCCGAGGGGATTACCCCTATTGAAAAATCGACAATATAATGAAAACATCGCACGGTTGGAGGTCCGTGACTTCCCGTTGGGATTGAGATTTAAAAAACACATTTGCCTTCTGCATTGGACCAAAAATAAGGGAGAGATTTTCAAAGAAAATGTTGCACCGATATGATACGTTGAAAAAGAAACTACATTACAAAGAAGTCAAATTTTTAAATTATTTAAATTCTAGTAGTGTAACACATCATGATAGTATATTATAACTAAATATAAATATGTAGTTTACAGAAAATTTAAAGTATTTTAACATAATAAATAAATTATATATTTAAGTTCAAGAAGTACTGTTGTGTAATTATTATTAATATATCACGAAAAATCTATATATTTAAAAAACTATTGAATATTGAAAATAAATTATTTATTTATTGGTATCTTAAATTTCAATATTTAGTATGAAAATATTGTGTTTATAAAAATGTTTCAAGTTATATCTTAAAAAACAATACTATACACTAGTATATACCTAGACATATTTGGATAAGATTACTTTATTTAATAACACAAAAAAATAATAATAAATAAATAAATAAACAATTAGAGTACCAGTGTTTAGTTCTTAGTATAAAAATACCTTTTAGTTGAATTTTTAATAAAATAACTGGTGGGTTCCACAGAAGGCAATCAAATTTAGGTCACGAGTTTTAAAATTCAGTCGCAATATAATTTCAATAAATATTTAAGAAAAAATATGAAATAAAAATATATTTTATTCAATTGTACAAATAATATTAATATATATATTAATATTAATAAAATATGATAAGTAAGTCTTGTTTTACACAAATGAAACATAATTGAAACATAATAATAAATGTAGCTTTGATTTTTTTTTGAAATATATAGGTTTGTCACTCGTCGATAATAAATAATTGATTATAAAAATTGAAATTGGATATAAATCAAATGAGGTTTTAGACCGCTCAGATATCTTGCATATATTTTATATTAAATATAATATACCTATCTTTCTATTTAAGTCATAATAATTTTAAATTTGTAAAATTATATAATATTAAAATAGAAGTTAATATTATGTTAATTTATTATATTATTATTTATCAATAGAAATTTTAACTCCGAATGGATTAACATTTTAACTGAACAAAACGCCTATCGTTAAATTAATTTACAAATATTACAAAATTTTAATGAGTAATTAATTTATAGAATATCTGTTCACAAATTCGAAACAATTAATATATTATAAACATTATACGTTATTTGTTTCGACATTTTAGTACTGTATTTATTGCCTTAAGGCTACGGTTTGTTCAATAAATCAGTTATCCGATTATCCAGAGTGTACTTTACTGTAGGGTTGTAATGAAATTTCCATTTCTCGTGAGTTGTGATGTCCTTGGACACATGGATAGCTAAACATAGAATTAAAAGACCCAGCTGGGATTGTTTATCAGATGTTATAAGACGGTCTTGATGACACAAATAATTACTTTATACAATAATTAAGATGGAAGATTGTGTATTTTAAGTCATCATAATCCGTTACAACAATAATAACAGACTCTATACAATACAACATTGGAGTACCATAATAAAGATTATCGCGCATACACATGCACATTCGACAACAGCCATCGATTATCTTTTTTATTATAAAATATATTCCGCACGGCGTTAAGCAATGACATCGTGTTGGCATTTTTAAACATTCTAGTTAGTTTCTATGTGCGTTAAGGGAACTACATACAAATGTCAAAAAATAAAATGTCAGCAAATGTCAGCTGTGAACCAAAACGAAACCCCAACAGAATCGATTTGTGATCGTGGATATATTTCGTTGCACGATGTTTTCGAATTGTATAACCGCAGTCTCTACCACTGTTCACTATACTTTCAGCTAGGATAAGGGTGAAGACGACGAGTGTCGCTATTTTCTCTCCGTCCTTTTCGATATTTGTTTTTTTTTTCCGTTCTCTATATTCATTCACTATTCAAACCACAGAATAATTAATATTCTCTCTTGTTTTATTTATTTTTATTATGACAATGATATATTAAACACGGTAGATAATACATAGGTCAACTAAACAACTGAGTAATTGGGACACAATTATCTCAACGGCTAATTAAAGTTTAACTAACGGGTACACAAACTGTTAACGCTTTAGTTGACATAAACGCCAGTTTCTTTTTCATTTAACCGCTGTCAAAATATAACATTCGAACACTAATTAATATATATATATTTACGAATAAAACTATATTGTAGTAGTATATAATATGACGGGGTAGTGAATTGATGTAACGAAACTATATAATTAACAAATATAGTTAGGAGTGTGAATCAGGATTTTCGAAAGTGAGGGTATAACAATAAAATATAACAACATAATAGCTACCTACAAACAGCCAGACGAACTCAAACAACTACTTTTTGAAGGGAGTAAAGTTTTTTTTTTTTTGTAATTGGAAGTTAGAACATGTAATACAATTATATAGTTACAGACTAACACTGTTAATACGGTACCGCCGCATATTAGTTTATAAAACTAAAAGCCACTTGTGTAATAATTAATAACTTAAAATATACGCTCTTTTTTATCATCAATGAAATATGTGTCAATGGTATTTACAGTATTTTTTGTTCTTACAAACTAAACATCAAAAAATGGTATTTAAATCAATAAATAAAATTAATAGGTTATTGAAATTATAGCAAAGAGAACACAGATAAGAAAAAAATAAAATTATGTAGGTTATTATTTTTTTACTTAGAATCTCATAAATCTATCTCAATTTACAATCAATTCTATGTTTTGCTCTTCTAAAAAAAAAAAAAAATTATTATCAAAGTAGTTGAATTTATATTGGATGAACGATTTTCTATGTTATTAACGATTTTAAAATATCAAAGTAGATTAATTTGTTCATTTAAACGGAAAGAATAAATTACTTGTTTAAAAAATTTTATTTTTTTTATTGTTAAATATAATTTGATTTAACTTTCAACATCTCAAGTCGTATTTTTGACAAAACATATATATTAGGGACACCACAAAAATAGAGAATTGAAAAACTCGATAATTATTTAAAAAAAAAATATAATATTAAATAATTCCGAATGTTTTTGATATTTTTAAACAACACTATAAGTTTTAAAATTTATTATTCTTAAGTTTTATTTGATTTATATTTGTAATATTTTTTTTTTGGACAAAAATTTGTTTACAGTACTCACAAAACTGTTAAAAATCATAAGTATTACAGTTTTTTTTTTTTTTTTTTTTTTTATGTAAAAGCGTTTGAAGTTTTGTCAAAATTTGTTATTTTAATATAAAATTTTGAGTTCTCCTCAATATATTCTATAGTTACTTGATTGTTATTAAAATAAATAAATTGTAGAACCTTTAAATAAGTTTAACGATAGTTAATATAAATTTAAGCTAACATGTCACAGTATTATTCACAAAAATTGATGCAATCTATCAAATTGAGAAATTATTTATAGTAAATTGAATCATGTTGTACATCAGCGATGAGTAATTATTAAAAACTCCTTGTATTTTTTAAAATAACAGCGAAAACAAGAAAAGAAACTGGGGCATTAAAAAAAAAACCCAATTTTCAACAAAATCGATTTTGTTTTTCTTAATATAATTTGAAAACGATTAAACGTTAGCTATTGAAATGCTCACCAAATATTTATATTGTCATTTTATATTTATGGTAAAATTCTTAAAACATTCCGGTCCTCTGAGTTAGTTATAGACATTTGTAATTTGAAATTTGTATTAGTTTTATTTCTAAATAATCATAAAAATAATTTTTTCACTCAGTTAGAAAGCTTGAAAATTTAATATAAAATTCCACGTAAACTGTTCTTATAGATAAGGGAAAATATTAAAAATACATAGACACAATTTATTTTCATAAGCATTTTAATTTTTAATTTCGAGAACAATTTTAAAATTGTTTTGCATTTGATTATTTATAAAATATTCATTTACTATAGCAACTGCTTGAAGATTTAATACAAAATTCTTCATTTAATATTTTTCATTCTAAAACCAAAAAATTATGTTTTCTTGTTGAATTTTTTAGTTAAAATTTAGGTAAAATATAATTACCTATTGAATTTATGAATAATGATATTCATTACTTATTTATTGTTCAAAAATATTATTCGTAGTCTGGTTAATAGTCAAATGTCCGTATCAGTTAAGAATTTTATTTCGTATGTAATTGATATAACATTGAATTCAAATTTAACACATCTATCAACATAGTAACCTATTCAACATTCATCATATTATAGTAGAGCAGTACTCAATTATCCATCTCTTTTATTATTCCGATCAAATTTAGCAATTTTGTATAGTGACCTACTTAATGACAAAATACATCAGAAATCTGTTATCCAACAAAAGAGAATTCGACTAATTTTTAAAAATAACAACATACATTTTAACTACCACCTTTAGTACACAATTTCAATTGAAATAATACATTGTGAAACATTAATATAATATATACATATATTATATATGTGCGCGCGTGTATAGTGTGTGTATAAGAATTCAGTTTCCCCATAATGTCACGTTATTGACAAATGGTCCAATATAATATAGTGAGACTGGGTGAGGTGTAGTTAATTTACTTAGCTTTTTTCAGTACAAGGTAGTTTTTTACGGTAATTTTTAATTTGAATGTGATGGTAAACTACAACATTCAAAAAAATCATTTATAAGCGTAGCTTAAGCTAATTTGTTTATGTCATATTTCAAAATAATGTTTCTAAACAAACCGTAATTACTGATTTTCAGTATTTTTAAATTATAAATAACACGTTGTGATATATTTTGTAGATGACAATCCAAATTTAAAAAGATAAGATTAAAAATCTTATTTTTCCGTATATAAGTATATAAATTAACTTTTTTTCATTATTTATTTCTTATCTAAAAATCAATAGAATTTTTAAAAAAATTCTTACTAGTAAGTCTAAAATAGTACAATTACATTATTCTAAACAATCTAAGATTATAACATAACAAATAACACTCAAATTTATTTGTAGTAAATTTTATTGGATTTAGTACAATTTTCTTGAAAACTACTGAGAAATACTAGAAATAATCTTTCTAAACTACCATCCATGTCAAAGTATATCGATAATATATAAAATTTGTTACCGAAAAAGTGATCACGTACAAACATAAAAAAAAAAACAAATCGTTGAAATCGTTGTAAAATCACTGGGTTACTCGTTGCGAATTTGAAAATGTTAACTATTTTATTATAAGGCATCAAAAACAACCTTCATCAATTACTAAAACTGACATTTTAAGATTAAAAATTATTCTGAAATCGTCTAAATTTGAGAACATAAATAATAAAACATTTTAAATTAAAACAATAGTAGATTACAAATGAAATTCTATTGAGAAATGATGTATCGGTAATACGTTTTGATTTAAATAAATCAGCAAAACCTCCTGAACATTATTAATAATTTAACTTAATAGAATTGTTTTCTAACACCATACGTTTTTTTTTTTTCATGAGTCCTTATAAGAAGAAGAAAAACGATTTGTGGAAACATACTTGAATAATATTTGACGGTAATATTGATGTGATATGGGGGCTCAATAAATAATGGATTATGATATCACGATACGTCGTAGGGCTGCAATAACACGAAGAGTGTCATTATATAATAATAGATTTTTTTACGGTGCAACATGTTTAATATAATATAATGTTATAATATATGCTATAAAATGTATAACATTACCTATATCATAACACTATATACTCGTAAGCGGGTGGGATGTGATTTGCAATTATTATTGAAAACTACGTCCAGAGAATCGCTTCAGATCAGATTGACCATGTTCATTTATGATATTCATACCAAACTAATATTAAATAATTAAAATTATTGTTTATCTGCGAAACGTGTAATTAATAATATTTGATTGGTTTCCGGTGGTTGTGATGATGTTATAATATGAATTGCATTTTAACTCTTCGCGTTGGACGTGGGCGCACGAATCGCGTGTTTCAAACGACGTCCCATACGGCCGTCGACTGGGCGCGTATAAATCACAATTTGATATCGTTTTAAAATATCCCACTATGTGCCGCAGAGCGAAAATTCTAAATTCTCTCGGCTACAATACGTCGGCGACGGGGTTTGGGCATTTGTTGCTGGTTTTATATTTATTTTTTTTTCCTGCCGATTTCAAAAAGTATTAGTCAGATCAGTCCGATACAAATCCCGACTTTTGTGCACGCACCTCTCATCGCCACCCTTTGCGGTACCGCGAATGGTGCCGTACAACCCCGACGGTGCCTGTCGAGTGTACCGTTCGGCCCGAATTATATCGCGCCCCGGGGTAATTGATTCGGTTTGATTGATCGCATGCGTGTCGTATACACATCAGACCAGTCCGGCCACCAGGCATTTATTACAGCATCGCCGGCAAAGTCGGTTTATATTCATTATTATTTCAACAAAATAATCAATGTCAAGCCAGTTGGCAAACTTCCATTACTCTCATTTAAAGAAACCAATCATCGCTCCAACACCCCGGAATCCACTGTTATCAGTTATATATGTATTATATACATATCATCGTATTTAGAGAGTAGCTTTCTATCTAATAAATTTGCTAAAGAGAAAAAGGCGTGCGTAAAATATTAAGATATGTTCTAAAATATATTATAATATTCGTATTACAGAAATATCACGAGGTAAGTCGTCTTTTTGCACCACAGTAAGGCAACAGAAATAATTTATTCCGAAACGTCAAGTCGGCATACCAAGTTATATCACAAACATGAATAATCTATTTTAATAATCGTTACGCCTCAAAATAACATAAATCCAAAATATTGCTTTCCCACAAATTCTGTTCGGATCTATAGAACCGTAATATTGTTACCTGCGAGACACTCGGAGCCGACGAACAGATGGTTTCCGACTGTTAATATAAAATATACGCCATAACCAGCAATACAACGTTCTGTACTTTGATACTACGAAATTCAAATCGAAATAATTATGTTTAAGTAATTATTATGATAACCGACAACGGTAAAAATCTCGTGTGGTTTACCTGACGTCAAAACTCATATTATCTATACTATTTACCTATATTAGGTACGATATGTAATATATTCAAAACATAAATAAATTACTGCTGACAGAATATTCAATTCCGCTATATGCAAATCAGAAGCGGAACCGAATAATAATGTTTACCTAATGTAACTGTTAGATATCGTGTCCTGTTTCTAGAGGTACAAACAATAATAATACAGGTTATTCACACGTCATTTTAATATTATATAGACACTTAGTATTCGCTCGTTATACATTAACCTCATCGCTGTGTCCAAAACACCTGTAGATGCATAGTATAACCCACATAGTGATGATACACGTTGCGATAACAATGATTACTACGGTAAAACGCCCAAAATTTCACTCAAAACTTTTAGAAATACGTGTAACAGTAATTTCTAGAGCATTCAATTAAGGGACGCAATACATCGACTTGCTTTATCTGTTTGCCGTACAAGCCCGCAAGTGCACGTTTTACTGTTTAAAAATAGAATATATTATATTGTTGTCGAAATATATGAAATAAATTAGAAGATAATATTATTTAACCATATCTACATCACCAAAACGTAGATCCTTCGCTATTTTCTAAATTTAATTCAAATAATCAAAACGTACAAATTCAAATTTATGATAACATTTTTTAAATTTAAAATAATATTGTATATACACAATACACATTATTCTAAATAGTACATTTTATATGTTATTAGAAATAATTTATATCTAATTTATACACGGCACTTATATAAAAAAAAAGTTGATATAAATTATTCAATTAATATTATTTTAATACAATTAATATGTATAAATAGTTCAAATATATTATATACCAGAACTGTAGTAAATATTATTATAATACTTACCTGCGTAAAGTATAGCTTCATATTTTTTTATGAGAAAAAGCAGTGTAGTCTTCTTTTTGGGAATTTTTTGGATGATTTAAAGAATAATTTTACATAACCATCGTCTACATTGTTCATCAAGAGATGTGAATATTTTCTATCATATCATAATTCTATATAAAAATCAATAATTTTAATTATCATGCTCGGTAAAATATTATTGATATGGGCACAGGATTGGTATTAGTGGCGTTGGCGAAGAAGGTAGAGAGGACGTTTATCAAACGTATTTTTCCTTTAATCATATATTTTTTCGTGTTTATCTTGTGATTGAATAATATACTCTTATATAGCAGTGTATAATTGTGAATATATTCAATTCATGAATACCTATTTTCAAATTTTTGTAATTGTGTGTAACCATCAATAGGTATGTTTCAACTACTTAATACTTTTTAATAAGTTTTTATATTATAGTTTAAGAAGTTATCATTTGCTAGCGTTGATAATCTTATATTATCAATTGAAGCCTCTTTTCAACATTTATTTCTTTCTAAATAATGTGAGATCCACTGAACAATTGTTTACTCGAGTTTTGTTTATTATTCGAATTGTTATTTTGAGATTTGATTGATAAAATCTGATTTTTTAATCTTATAAGAATAAACGATATTTAAATGACTGATAAAAATAATAAAACTTAATTATTCAGCTCTTAGAAAATAAACCACAGAGAAATTTCTTTTTTTTTGTGTTTCTAAACATGGCATTACAATTTTTGCTATTTTATATAAAAAAAATATAACGATATTAGGTAGGTATATAGGTTTTTATATCAAATTTAGAGTGTTTGTTAGTTTATGTTAACATACAATGCATCAAAATAGTTGCCAGTTACTCGATTTAATGGCGTGGGTGTTATAGGGGTGGTATCAAAACTTTACCTATGACGTCAAAACTCTTAATACGTATCTGGATTGCGTAGCTCAATTAACTTTGATATTGATCACGTGGTGACGAAAATATTTGCTATACGATTTCGTATTTGGTATACCTATTTATACTAAATATACTCTTTTATGAAATACCAATGAATTCTATATGCGACTCGGCTCTTTTTGAAACGCTCAGCATAGTATTATACAATACCTATAATATGAGTTACGTTTGCATTTTATCGAAATTATTTTTATTCGTCTGCATACATAGGCACATAGATATGTTTTACCATTTAATAATTGTAAATAATAATCAATCATAAATAAAATTATTAAAGTAGCATTTTTTTTTTTTTAATTTATTATATATGTTATATGTTAACAAACGCATTTTTTATTCATACGATATGTATTATATTATAAATCATTTGATTCAGTTTAATCGTTAGTTCGATTAAACATTATACAAAACATTTAGCACAGTACAAATATTTGTTTAAATTAATTCAGTAATTAATACTATATATGATGCATGTCTACTATATAGGAATATAGGAAGTACTGTAATGTAATGTACAGTTTATTTGATTATACAAAAAAAAAAAAAAAAAAATGAATAATACAATTGTAAAAATGAAATGTTTATTGTAATATTTGATATAATTGTCACCTATTATAATTATGTATTTATTATATTTTATCCATACAAGTAAACAAATATGTGACACAATGATTATTTACGTATACACTATGTCAAAATTATGAACTTATCATGTCATGTATTCTTATAATTACAAAACAAATAAAAAATCACTAAATATAGGTCAAATTCGATGAATAATATTACAATTATAACAATTATAAAAACATTAATTTAAGTTGTGTTCATAATTAATTTTTCAATGCTTTTGTCCTAAAGGTACAAAAAAAAAAAAAAAATGACAGCGGAATATTTGTAGTTGAATACAATCTAACCTTCCAAAAAACGGAATGTTTAATCTATTCCAGGTATATTTTGTTCCAAACCGCGAGTGCAATATTTTGGGTCCATAAATATCGCGTTCCTCTCAATAACTACCAAGTCAAAACTTGAAAGTATGAAAGTATTAAATACTCCAGTTTTAGTTTTTAACATAGTACTTTTCTCAGTGAAATTCAACTACTAATACTGGTATATATAATATTATATATGAATGTTTCACAAGTCAACTTAAGTAGATTTTTACTACAACTATAAAGATAATATTTTTGAGCTCTACTTCGAAAACTAAGTATGGAACTTATAATTTCTATTTAATTTTTATTTACTATAATACACATAAAACATAGTAAAATACGTTCTGTTAACTTGTATCTAGATAAGAAATTTATTTCACATTATATTAATGGTTAACTGTATAAAATAAAAATGTTAGTTATTTTTAGATTATTTGAACTGTATTTTTAATGTAAGTAAATATGTTGAAAACTAACAAATAATTCAATATAAATGTGAGTATAATACAGTATAATACTATAGGTGATTATTTTTTCACCGATTTCGAAATGGAAAGCCCCTTTAGTTTTATTCAGATTATTGTGGACGTTTTTGATTTGATTCAGCATACATTTTGTAGATAGGTAGAGTGATTCCATGTTAATATGTAACTGTTTATTTTACTTAAACCAAGTGCTTTTTATTGTTAATTTCGGATGTGTTTATTTTGGAGAGTTTTATTTTTTTTTTTTGGAGATGTGTCAGTCCATCCCAGGTATATACTCGTATTTATATATATATATATATATATATGGGTTGGAAGCGGTCTTATCATATCCGTATATAACAGTAAATAATATTTCATCTGCAAGATTGAGCTGTAATTTAAAACACAGTATAGGATTTTAATTATTATGTGGGCTTGATTTAGTTAAAAAAAAATGAGTATTTTCCAGGTTCATTTTTCGTTTGGTTGTAACTTTGCATCAAGTTATACTGCTGTTTCATTGGATTTATTCATTAATTATTCGTGCTAAGGTTATAATTTTATATTTTTCAGTTTAAATATATTTGATTCGCTTTTGGTAGAATTTGTGGGTAAGTTTAGATTGAGTTTTTATCTTGAAAACCAGAGAGATAATTCCATAGGCGTGCGCAGCCTTCGGTTTCAGGGGCAGCAAGAGATTAATTTGGCCCATTCTTCCAATTCACCGGCCCATAGTTTTACTTTTTTTATCATTGGGTATCAAA
>VUJU01003251.1:0-19696 GCA_009835225.1 Aphis craccivora | reverse complement strand
TTCCTCTATTGATATTGAATTTAACATGTATGGTTAGTAATATTTTATTTTAAAAAAAAAACTTAAAGAACATGTACAAGTGTCAGGTAAATTTAAAAATCAGACATAATATCTTAATTATGTATGTGTAAATCCACAATTCAATTTAACCTTTGACTCTATTGAAATTTGTTATAGAATCAAAATGATTTATTATTTATTTATAATTTACAAAGGCTTTTGTCTACATACAATGAGACAAGTAACAACTATACACAAAACTGAGCTATGTGGTAACATTTTTTTACCGTCTAACGTTTTCCGGCAAAGCTCTGCCACAACAATGTCATTGTATACCTACTTCACAAGTCACATTTCTGCTGTGTTATTTAGCAATACCTTAAAATGTTCTGCATAATTTTAAGATCCTTAGCCAAAAACTATTGCTACATTCTACTACGGATTCTGTTGACAGTTTTTGTCCATTCCAGTGAAGTTGTAGTGTTATTACTTTTTTAAAACAGTTGTATAATTCAGCCTTTGAGTTTTTGTTTTTTTTGGTAAAAATTGTGATTACAGTAATTTCAGTTGCTGTATACTAAGATTTATTGCTCGTAATATTGATTTAAACTAAAAAATAATGCTTACACACATGATCCATAAGCATCCATTATCAATAATTTTTATTATTTTTTTATGAAATATAATACAATATAATATAATAATTTATGAGTAAGTAATAGTATGTTTTTATAAAATTATAAATATTTAATTGTTTTTAAATATCTATTCATAATTTTAACTTAATTTTTGTTTTTTAATCACATAGTTTATATTGATATATTATTATTGATATTTTATTTTATTTTATACTTGTTTTGTAATATTGCTGGATGAAATTTCTACAAGTACGAGTAATCCCCTATTCAAATATTTAATCCTTGTTAGATACATAAATTCAAATTTCAATGTAAGACAAAAACAAATTCCCTTATAGGCTGTGCATTGGAATAAAGTTACTACGAACACGAGTTACTACTATCTTAAGTAAAAAACAACAGACCTCGTGACGTATACCAAAGCAAAACAGTCTATATAGTTGTATACATAAAATATTATGTTCTGAAATCAATTCCTAGTCTAATATTATCAGATTATAAACGACAATATTTTCGTAGCAAATACCTACCTACCTAATATTGTGTACATAACGTCGAGTTTATTGTAAAAATATTGTTTTGAATATATTTGATCGGATGAGACGTTATAATGTATCAGTTTTTAATGGTTATAAACATTATACTATATTTTAGAAACAATAATAACATATATAATATCTATTATACGTATGATTATATATTATAATAACAGGATGACATAGTATGTTTTCAAAGCATCTTATGATCACAACTAACAATAATAACTATTTAAGTGAACAAAAATATACTATAAAAATATATTTGTATATTTTATAATCCTTTAACAGCCGTTTATAATTTGTATATAGCTCAGAGTGAATACAAATTTAAATCCATAATATGTAAAATGTTAAATACTAAATAATCACTTAAATATATTGAGTAGGTAATTTATAAAAAAAATAAAAAAGGAATCAGTTAATTGAAAAAACCCAACACAGCTTAAACTAACAGAGTAAATACATAAACAAAGAAAACCACCCAAAATACTCTTAAGTTTTATTAATCAATGATTCAACTTCCATAGAAGTAGAAGGAAGTAGGTAGGTACATAGTACTTTTAGCGAAAAATACACTGAAAAGAATAGATCATAAAAAAAGATTTCTTTGAAATTTTCTCCGAATAGTCAAGGGACAAGTGACAGGTATTAATAACAACGTGGTTATTCTGCTGTCAGTTAAGTAAAAAACTCAAAATTTAAAACTAAGAAATAGGTAATTTATCAAAATAAGCTTGCATCTGGCACGGGGAATACTGTAAAAAACATTACACAATGTTTGAATGTTCATAGAATAAACTATTATATAAATGAGAAAATTGTTGAGGTTATTCTATTTAGACAGCACAACACGTCATCACTTAGTAAATAATAAGTCTTGCTTGAAAAATTATAGCGATAAATGTCTTTTTTTTTTTTTAATAACTCTTAGTAACGGATTTAAAGTTTTTTATCAAAACAAAATGTATTTTTTTTTTTACATAATAGATTACCATATTAATTAATTAACATAATATACAATTACTTTATTTTTATTTTATTTTATTTATGACAGCTTCAACTTCTAAGATTATTATTTATCAACTTCAACAAATTTTTTTCAATAATATGACAACAATATATAAGTTCACAACTTAATGTTTAAATTGAAATTGAGTTATACATATTAATTTTTATTAAAAAACAAATAATTTTCTTAAGGTTGTCTTTTTAGATCTTATAGATTTAGAACTTTATCCAGGTTGATAAGGCAGTTGTTATAGGCTTAGTGTATGTATTTCTAGGTTTGTTCTCCTATTGGCATTCGATGAGAAAGTGTCTTCCTGTTAAAGACTTACTAAATATTTGATACAATATTAGTTCCTATCTTCTTATAAGATGCCATTGAACATCTTGAAATACTTTAATAGTTATTTGCAGTGTGCTGATGACAAATTCATCAGTACGGTTAAAAGATATTGGGTTTTAGGATATTATTTGTCTATGAATTTAATTTATCTACGTTTATTATTCCCTGTATGTATCCATTAAAATTCTCTTAAGTAATAATAATAATAGTTTATATCCATATACATTATACATGTCGACTAGACTGAATTTACGCTCTTAATGTATTTCCGTATTAGTATTACTTACTTAGTGTCAAGCTACTTTGCCGACCTCTTCATTACCTAGAATGGTAACACATTGTGTGAATGACACAATGGACTAGTGTCCATTTCAAATGTATGTTCTTACTTACATTTGAGATAGAGTGGTTATCTATCTTAATTTATTTCAAGAGTGCTTGAATGAAAATTATATTTTAGATTGGTTAGGCGCATTGAGTGAATCTTTACAGATATTAATTATTAAATATATTATAAAATATTGATTATTACTTATAATCGAATTGTATACTACTATAATAGTGTCCCATATTTACTTAGTCCTCATATAAGTTTAAAATTAATTTTAAAAATAAATTATAACTCAAGTTAAACTAGTTTGTTGTTCTTATGGTTTTATTCTTAGTAGACATCAATATAACTTCTAGCAAACATTTATCATGGATAATAATATAAAATAGTAAAAATAAATTTAACTTCAACTATAAAATCTCTTTCAAAATCAATTTATCGTTGATTAAGTAAATTTTAAAAATAAATAAAGTGTGTAAATAAAATACAAACATTTTGTCATCAAAGTTAAAATTAAATTTGAATATAAACTCATAATTAGGTATTGGTATCAAAGTAATTAAAACTGATCATTGTATTACACATACAATTTAATCATAAAATCCAGAAAGAACAATAAATAGCAATCAGTAAATTGTTTAGTCAAGCCTTTGCATTTTGTTGACTTTAAACTTGGTTTTGTTGATAGATAGTAAACTAAATGACAACCCAATTAATAGTTTTTTTTTTAGTACGTACATTTAGGTTAAATTAGGTACCATAAAGTCAAATCGAAAATGACTATGTTGAAACAATCGAGACTAAATAGCAACAAAATGTGTAGAACAAAATTTTAATTTAATAATAGTATAAATATAATTTTTAATTGCTTTTAAAATATACGAGTATACTAAATGACTTTTCACTGCCTATTTAAAAAAAATAATGGTATATAATAATATAAGATACAGAAATTGTTTATTATAGGTCACTGGTTTTGCTCCGTTTATAGTGATATAGAACTGTGGCATAAATATTATACATCATATTTTACATTACCTATATAACAACTATACCAATAAATTTAAAAAGGCGGTCAAGTGGGTACTGCTCAGCTGTACATTTGGTGTCGAGTGGGTCACTATAATGGATGTATTAAATTTGAATTCAATGTTATATCATTGTATACGAAAAACGATTCTGAGCAGAGAAGGTCAGTCAGCATTTATGATTAAGTGCATTTCATGATATATTTTTTTATTTATTTATAATAAAGTAATTTATTTTACTATTAGTGTTGCGGTAGGCTGGTTTAATTTTTTCCAAAAACGTTACATTTATTATTTCATTAATATATTTAATAACTATGGTAAATATATTATATTATATAGTTTATATTTTTATATTTTATTACAATTTAATTACTATTATCATTTATTTAGTCAATAAAACCTTACTGTAAACTAGTGTTCATATTACTCTACGATATTGTAATATTTTACATAATATATACAAGAAAAGTACTGTCGACTTATAGACATGGTATTAAACTGACTGAAACATGCAACTTACTTTTATGAAATCATGAGAATCTATAGGTATTAAAAAACTAAAAAACTCTTATGGAATATTGTCACTGTGTATGAAATAAAATATGTCTGAAAATAAATTTTACAACTCAAACCATTTTTATTTTTATTAAAAATAAACAACTCTTATAAAAATAATATTTTTCATATCATCTACTTTTGCCTTAGGTTAAAATATAATATTAAAATAACACCGTCATGATGTAAATACTGAACAAAACTAAACAATATTGAATATTGAATTTAACACAAAATGCCCACTAAAATGATCATAAAAATATATCTAATACATCTATACCCTAGTAATAATTCTTTTATCAATAAAATGTATAACTTATACCCTATACTATAGATTACAATAATATATTAATATAATGTTGAGTTAATAAGAACCTAACTATTTTTTTTTTTTTATATGTATACTCGTATTTTAATTTAACTTTGAAGCTGGTTAAATTTTTGTATATTCTTTATATTCATTAGTATACCTCATTAATGTAGACATTAAAATTAAATAAATTTCAATGGTCAAAAAAATGGTATCAACAAATTGCATTACCTTTATTTGTGAATAAAACATAATAATATATCCACTATGCAAGTTTAACAAAAGAGGAGAGTATAAAGAGAAAGACCTCACTCCATGGGGTACATGTTTGTGTGCATATCTATGTGTGTGTGTGTGTTATATGACCGAATAGGCGGACAGTCAACTCGGTCAGTCCCTTTATTCGAACAGACTACAATCCGGAACCGGATAATTATTTTCACGATTTATAATAATTATTACTTCAACCACTGCACCTCCCTTTTGGTAAGAGTATTGATTTATTTTTCCTAATAAAACGATAAAATATTCATTAGATTCAGTAAAGATAAAATGTTTTTGCAACTCTTTTGAAAAAATATATACTATCTATGGCTAATTATATAATTTATAACTGAATGTCAGTCAAACAACTATTATAGATTTTGGTCAAAAGAAAACATGACATTTGTTAATAATGACTTAAAAGTTTTTTACAATGATTATAACTTACTATTATTATTGAATCTATTATAGAATTAAACAAATAACATTAAATTAATTAACACATAAATTATGAATACTATAGATATGTTATTTATACATGATTCACTTACACAAATTTACGTGTCTATAATATTTATTGACACTTTTTTGATTACTTGTCTTTAATCTATTTTTATGTTAGAATTTATATTCTCTATTTATACACTTAATTTAATTAATAACATTAGAAATTAGTGAGAAGCATAACTTAAATAACTTTCCAATTAAAATTATAAGTTATTACCTTGAAAAACTCCGTATATTCGTGAAATAAAAAGTTTGATAAACATTTCTTAATAGAATATTCTAAAATAATAATTATTATATGTTATTTAAATTCTTAAATACAATTATAATCTTTAATTGACCAGTGATTTAATAATAATTAACTCCTAACCAAAAAAAAATTATAATCTCTAATATTTACTACTTATACATACATTTTTTTAATAAAATCATTTTTTGATATATTGATGATTATTTTGTTATGAATTTTTACTTCGGTATAATATTATAGAAAAATATTATAATATTGTTTGTAAAATACATATTTGATATTTTATTTCTTATATTAAGTGTAGTTTATTATAAATGAATTATCATTTTTTTAACCATTATTTATTATTATAAATTAAGCCAAATTAATACTATAATATTACTATACATAAAAAAATAGATCACGCTTTTAGTTAAAATTACTTTTACACAGATAAATTCATATTTTATTTTCATTTTATTAAATTTTTAAAATGAGAATTAACATTATACGTATACTCGTAGACTGTAGACACTACACACATATAGGTTAAGTTCAATGTTGAATTAAAAACTGTTAATATTATAGATCTGGTATCCAGTTAATATGTGTTGTGGTCTGTAAGTACCTGATTTCCCAATATAACAGATTTACTAATCAATTTCTTTGTACCCATTTAATTTTTAATTTTTTAAAATTGCTTTTGATACAATTTGTCTTTGCATTATTGATTTCTTGAGGAAGAAGTGTTATGTTTAATTAATTTACTTAATCGTTCATTTAAAATATATTAAAATATTAAAAAAAGAAAAATACGTTGTTGGTTTTTATTTAACGATAATAATAATAATTTCTAAGAGTAAGATGTTCCAAGATACTACGTAATTAAAATATATTATTGAACTCAAATGTTGTATAAAGACATATATTATTATTTATTAAATGTACTACAAAAATACATTTTAATATATAATGTACTAGGTACTAGGTACTCACTAGTTTATATTTTATAATGTGTCAATCACTTATGTATAGACATATTATTTTTTTTCAAAATTGTTGACATTCAATGACTAAAAGTTATTATTATAAGTATTTAATAAATGATTTATAATAATAACTTATCGAATTCTTGGAAATTATAATTCTAGTTAAAATTACAATTAAAATCTTATTTATTTTTACAATTACCTGTTAAAAACTAAAATAAAAATAAATAAAAAAAGTTAATGAAACAAAACATACTTTTGTAACACTTTAATAAACTATAAATGATTTTAAGAATTAATTAAAATTTTTGTTCTTAGAAATACGAATTATAATTAATTAAAAGTATTAAAAACAATTAATATAATTATCGTTTATTGAAACGAGTAAATAATTTGTGAAGTATTATACAACACATACATTATGTATTTATGTACTTAAAAATATTTGAAAACATTTCAAAATTATATTTAAAACAAAAAAATATATTAATCAGTGCTATAAATATGTCCCCATAATATTCTAAATATTTCACACTGTTTTACCTTCTGAACAAAGTTTAATTTTTTATCCTCTTTATAATGTTATTACTTTTTTTCATTGGAACATTTTCATTTTATAATACATTTAAAAGTTAAAACTTGAGTATAATATACGTGAAAATATTCAAACATGCAAATTAAAAAAAAAAACATTCTTTCCTCTCGTTCATAAGTATGAAACTGTTTTTATATATACAAAGTGTATCTTATGTCATTGTACCTACTTCAACTCAATGTTTTTAATTGTAATGGAACAAAAATATCAATTTTCAATACAATGGAAATGTATGAACTTCTTTAGATTTTAAATAGGTCATTTTACATTATATATATATAATATATAAAACAAATATCAAAACTTAATTTATAAATTTATAAATATTTTTTTTATATACACCTATACCACTAACTCACAGTAAATATAATACTATACATGTTTATAAAATATTTTAAATTTCAAATAATAAATGTTGATTTGTTACCTTACTAACTCCAGTCATCAAAGTACTGTAAATAAATTAATAGTTTCGTTAAATGAAGTAAACTAACCTTACCGTCATATGGTTTTATAACTCGATGATCAAATAAATAATTTATTGGCTGGCGTGACCTACATGATTGGGTAAATATTATTTGAAGGTAACGTAAACTGTGAAGTAGAGTACTTTACATCCTCTGAATAACATCATTTGGCGTCGATTGTTTGGGCAATCAAAAACACTGCAGTAAATAACGCACAATCGTAGGAAGAAAAAATTTCATAATAGCTCAGCATTGGAATCTTGTGAATAACATAAGTTATCCCAGTTAACTAGAAATTTCCGATTAATAATAATAATAATAATCTATCTATCAAAATCCCGAAGATTAATTATTGGTACGTTATCAACATTTTTAAAATTGTCCATATATTTTGATAATTTTCTTTATAGTCATTTCACGTTTCTACTTTCTAAGCATAAAATCAATATACATATATATTATATAGATATAACAATGATAAAATAAATAATTGTTCTTATAACACTATTATGAAAAGTCAATTAAACATTTAGAAGTTTTGTGTATATTAATAAAAAACATAATATTTATGAATTTATATAACACCATAGAGTAGATTATTTTTAATAAAATAGTTAACAATTATACATATCGGGTATCAAAAACTCTTCTTATTTTATTAATTTAAACATAGCATAATAGTATAGTATTACCTTAAATTTAAAGCATTTAAGAAATCAATGCACGTTAAAACAAATTTGTATTGAAGTTAATTAAGAAAAATATTCAGTGTTTCGATAGAAACAAACGATATTTTCTTACTCGTCGATAAGGCTTGGATTTTAAAGCATAATAAATAAATTAAAAAAATACAAGATTGTTTTAAAAAAGCAAAAAAGAATTATATTTATTTTTAAAAAAGAACGACCAAAAATTAACACGAACTAGTTATAAAAATGAATAAAAAAATTGAAATATTGATTTAAATTTTAAAAAATAATTAACTACCATGTATTTCCCTAGATTTTCAGTAGTGAAACTGATTATGTCTGACATAATATTTTTATACATAGAAAACGAACTCTCTAGTCTCTACATCCACTGAAGTGATCGGTGCATACTTCATACAAAAGGTTCAAATTATAACACTAAATCTTAAATTTTAAAATGGTTGATATCGATGTTATAGGCATAATGGCCTTATAGGAACTGCAGGCTATGTGTATAGTGTATATCGACAATCTTTATGCTTAGTACATTTAATAATCAAGCCGATAACGAAAACAATAATAATTTAATATAAACATTTAGTCCTTATTCTGGTTTTTTACGTTTCTTATTAATTCAATTTTTTATTATTACTATTGTAGCATAATAAACATACAAAAATTCTACAGCTGAAATAACTGAAAAAATCAACAAAAGCATTTGTATATATATAAAAAAAAGCTGAAAAGGCAAAAATAAATTGGTTTATTTAGAATCAGAATGAAGTGAAACAAATTTATGTATAAAAATTATCCCATATATAAAAAAAGAAGCATATGCTTTAAAATCCGAGCCCTACTCATCAGTTTTCGATGACTTATATATTATGTAAGTCTACATCAATTGGACATTTTTACAATAATCAAGTGTCTACTTAGGACAAAACAGGCACACAATATAATTTATCATAAATTATATTAAAATTTAAGTATCAATTATGTAAAAAATAAATTTATTAAAATTATAGAATTTTTATTTAGCACTTTATAAAATACATGATAATAGACTTACATGAACACTATGAACACTATGTAAAAACAACTAAAATTCAACAAATTTAAAATTTAAATAACATATAATATGAATTTTTTTTTGATACTTTTAATGTTATATAATATAGTTTAAATAAAATTGTACCTAACAGTATAACTATTTAATAATAATTCAACTTGTTTATTACACAATTATTTTAAAACATAACAAAATGTAATTTATAATGCTTATCAAATCAGTCACTATCTTCAGAAATAATGAAATAAATTATGTCTTAACGTTCTGATAGAAACTAAGAAAAATTTCTGAAATAAAACTTAAAATAGATAAAAATTCAGCTTTTTTTCTTCTGTATCAATTATAAACTTTTGGTAGATTCATAAAAATTAATTTTTTTTAGATATATCTAATGTTTAAAAATTTTCATTTTGATCAAGTGAGGTTTTATAAAATACTACATTTTTGTTTTCCTTTGAATAACAGAACCATTTAACCAAACGAAATATAAATTTTTCACAATCTACATTTTGTTTTCTGATTTGGTATTTTTTTTGTTTTTTTGTTAATAAAACATTAAAATCAAAAAAGTTATTTTTGTTTATTCCATTAACTAAAAATTTCCTTTTCCCGGCCCAATGAATAAACTGCATGCAGTCATATGGTTGATTTATTGTATGTGGATATTGTGTACATGCTAAAAGTCGACTGTTTCTACTAGAGATCATGGTGACAATATGGTTTTAATATTGAATTATAATTTTAAAACGAATATTTAATTAATTTTAAAACTTATAAAAGTATTAAAGAATTTTTAAATTTGTCTACAATATTGGATAAGGTTTGGTTAATGTAGTTAATGTAACAAGGTAGCATTTACATTCGTGACTTTGGTCCCTTAGTACTTACTAAACATCGCATCACAATTGTATGACATATTTAGTGGACTGTGCCTTTTCTCACAAAAATCTATTTTGAGTTTTATGTGGACCCAAACGCACATCAATATAATTTGATAATGAGAAGTCAAGTGACAATTACAAGTGGCACCATTGGATACGGCTTAAAATTTCCTACAATTTTAACGTATAAAGTGAAAATTAATGAAAAATAACTTGGCAACCCCTTCTAACTAAAACCGTTCATTTTACATTTATTAATATAAAAAAAAAAGAAATTCATTAAATGATTGTTATAGTATTAAATTTTTAAATACTACTTAATATACATTTTGGTTGAATATATTGTATCCTATTTAATTGATTTTTGATTATCCAAGTTCTATTATTTTAAGTATTTTATATTATTTAAAATTATCTTATCTTAGGTGATCTAGTTAAATAAGTATCTATTATTTAATATGCTAATACTACTGTACTAAATGTAGATCTGTAATATTTTCATGTAGTGCGCCTGAGTCCTTGTGAACGTTAACATTATTAAATAATGGTTTAAATAATGTAACGATTAATCACAATAAGTACATTATACTACCAAATTATGGTAGGTGATTAAAGTTATATAAATATTCATATTTTTCAAATTAAATTACTATTTTTCTAGCTCTATACTACCTATATCTATGACCTACATATATAATAAGACTATATTATTTTATTTAATTAATATTGTTTTCTTATAAACTATTGCTTTACTCATTATCTCAATATAGCGCAAGCAGATTTAATACCATTTGAACTAAAATCTCAAGAGTAACTACCTGGACAATCTAGTTACACAGTAATACACAATTAACTTTCAATTCTGTACATAAGTATATAATTTTGTACATAATTTGTTCCTTTATGAATTAACAATATTAATTAAGTATGTCTATGTTAGTAAAGAATAATTTATTATACCTAAATTCGGGATATTTTTAAATTAAATCGAAATACAAAATGTATTTATTTCATGAAATACTTTAAAAATTATTTAATTAATTATTATTTTAAATCATATGCTAAACATGTAAATATATCAAATATTATGCATTATAAAGCTATATAATTGAGTGATAAATTGCTACTAAATAAGTATTAAAAAAGTAATAAATAAAGTAAATAATGATAGTACTTGATTTAGCAAATAAAATACAAATTAAATAAATACGAAAACAAAGAAGAAACAATATTATCAATCATATAATGTCAACTTAATATTAAAACCCATTAGCAATTAATATCAAATAATAATGATACCAATATAATATAATATAAAATTTAAAGATCAGAGACACGAATCATCAGTACCATTTATGATTTATGGCCACTTAGATACGATAATTATAGCATTATAAAATCACAGTTGATAAATAAACTTATATAATTCAAACTGTGAGCAAAAGCCCAAAGTACATTTTCCATGATATGGAATTTTGGTTTAAGAAAACATAATTTTCTTAAATCGTTTGGTTTACACTTTATGAATTAGTAAAATATTTACCCTAAACCCCCAATTAGTAACCTGCCAACGGGAATATGGACCAGATCACCCCACCCACCATTGATATTTTATAAATACAACTACATTAAATTTTATATTTTTATGTGATAACTAAAATTTATATATTTTTCGAATCATAATATTATATGGTTTATGTAAGGTTGGCAGTTTCTCCAGTTAATATAGTAGGGATCAAAATTTCTGAGAAAAAACTTTTTTGCAGATAACTAAATCCAGTTTTTTTTTTCTAGATTTTTCTTTGAAAGTATTAATTAAAATTTATTTTATTTTTCATTTATATAATTAATTATAAAACCTTTTTATTTGTTTTACTAAAATAAAGTGAAAGAATAACAATGATATACAGTGACTTGTGAACGTTAAGGAAGATTCATCCAGTAATGACACTTCACCATGAATTTTAAATAAAGAAATAAATATACATACAAAAACACGATTACAATATAACTATAAAACATATCTGTATTTATAACACAGCTGAATACGAAATTTTACTGAGAACAACAGTACCTACACACTATTGTACTAAATTTACATATCCTACTTTTTGATTTGTTTTTTAACTAGATAGTATATATTTTATGCTAAAAACGAATAATATATACCACAGATATATTACATATTTTGTAATATACATAAACTAAATATATATATCGAATATTCCAATCATAACAACATACTAATAAAGGTGGATGAATGATATGGTCTACTGTGACAGACCGTAAACTATAGAAAACAAAAATACTTATAAAAATTACAAAAAAAAAATCATTAAAGTAAGCACTTAATTTCAATATAAACTGATTATTTCAACAAAAAATTAATTCATATCATGTACAATATATCATTTATACAAATTAACTTATAAGTTTATTTACTAATTAACTTAAGTAAAATAAGTTTGTTCAGAAAATCATAAAAACGTTTGTGAACTTAGTTCATATTTTCAATTATTAACTTCTTTATGAACTAGTTACATTTTAAACGAACGTTCCAGTGTTTGATTTATGACACATCAGCGAAATTGGTGATATTATCTAAAGACAGAGTACATATACTTCTAAAATAAACTTAATTTTCATCGACAACAATTATAAACAGGCATTTTAATTATGTTCCAAAAATATAATTTTCCACGGTGGCAGGTTTTCTCCATAAAACCTTAATATTTTAAAACTACCTAATATTAATTTAATTAAATGCATTATTAAATTACTACGAAATATGTTTAACAGTAAATTATTCCAATATGACTATTTATAGAGTGAGTTTTATATAATGACGCAATTCACTTTTAAATAATACACACGTTATAAATTCATTAAATAATAGTACATAGAATATATATATACATTATTATAGTTTGTTATATCTACAATAATAAAATACAGTAATATTTTTAGGAGAAAATCTCAAAGGCATCGTTTAAGCATTTTCCAAATTTGTTCAAACTTGCCTATTGATCACTAACATGTATTATAACATTGATTAATGGTTGTAGGAAAATTCAGCGCTTGATACTAACCAATAATTCAAGATAAAAATGTATATTATTCGGTTGTTGCAAATAATATTTTATTAGATTTCCCTAAGTCATTTAACAAAAGAACATAACACGAAAATTGTTTATGTGAACTATACGGTTCTACGCATAGCGTATCTTTAGACTTTGAATGCCCAAACTGTAATACTGCATAAAATACCTTATTTCATCACGATCATCGTGTTGCAGGTATATTATCTGCCTTGACCTGTTTGCAGATTGCTACGAAAGTCAATGCGACATGTGAATATAATAAATATAAACACTATTAATGCGAAAGATAATGTCCTCGTGCCATTGTAAGATCACTATAGTCATTTGTACTAACATTATATCGTGATGCATATTATGCAATAATGAGCATATGCTCGGTAATATTTTACGATTATTTTTCGTCACAAAACGATTCAGTATTTTTATCCATTCGGTATTCAAAGTCTACAAAGTTTAGGGACACTCAATATCACTAGCGTAATTTCACTTTAGGCATTAAAATCAAATTAGTACTTATATATACTTATTGTTACGAAATATATAAAACGTATTCCATAATAGTATTTATAACATTTATAAAATTAAAACACGCAAAAAATGTGTTACGTCAAATTTGTATAATAATCGATAAAATAATAATATAATTATATGTATATTAATTCAAAAAAAAAAAATGATGATTGAGCCCAATATATTTAAAGTAAAAAATGGCTAGGTAATATATTTAACTCGACGATTTTTTTTTTTTCATATCTTTTCATTTAACAAATTAATTTTAGCATGTTGAAATATGCATTTTAAATTTGTATTATATTTCATTATATAAATGAGAAGATAAAAATTTATTAATTATACGTTTTTATTAAATGCTATTAATTATACAGTTCTACGTATTAAAGTTAGTATTATATAAGTGAATTACGCTTAACTAGATAAATAATAAAATACACTCAGAATACAATGTATCGCCATTCTGCAGTGATATTCTCGATAACTGTATCTAATCATATTTTTTCTTGCTTGAAAATATTTGTATACCAAAAAAAAAAAACTGTTACAATTAATCAATAAGATAAAATGACTTAAATTATAATATAATAAATATTTTGAATCAAAGGGAACTATAAAAATAAAACCTGTTAATGCTCGTTAAAATTTTAATCTGTGAAGAATTAAGTACTTTTTACAAATAAAACCGTCGATCTACGTTTTTCTGAACTGTCGAAGAACTTGTGAAATATATTTATAATGATTTAAACTAGTAACCAGCCCATATAATTGAACAACATAGAGCTGAAATAATTTATTTATAATTTAACGATTTTGACGTTGAAAAATGTAATGATTTTAATCCACGTGACCCATTTTAAAAGTGTCAGAGGTTCGGGTTTGAGATGTTTTCTTAAAAAGTACAGCATTTTCTGACTGGTGAATTAGTGACAGATATCTCTTTTTAGTTGGACGGAAAAAAACTAAGTATAAAAAGAAGGATTTGTACGTTGCATGGGTGGATTACTACGTTAACAAAGTGGGTTGAATTTGTTGCCAAGAAGTTTGTGTGGGCTTAGTTACTACTAAAACTTGGGGGAAAAAAAGCAATTATCACAGCTATTTTTTTAAACGGTTATCATTTACATCCGTACAAAACTGAACAATTTTATCATTTTACATCTAACAAAAATGAACGTATTTCACGTTATTCGTTGTTCAGTAAACCATTTCAATACTTGTTTAGTTATTTTTTCATAATAATCTCAATGGTTTAAAGTAAAATGTTAATAAAACGAAACCGTTCAATCTAATTTTCAAAAACTTTTATGGTTCAAAATGTTTTTAAATATATTTTTTTCGTATGTAGTGTAATATTTATAAAGATCAAAAACACAAGTTAAATTCGTCAATCGTAATTAACTATAAAAATGTTATTGTAATACTTTGACTCATCAAAAATATTCCAATAGGCTCATTGGTTTCTTACTAGTTGTTATGGATGGTGGTGACATGTTTTGTATTCATCGTATTAATTATTATTTATTACTAAACACAAAATTCTAAGATATCGTGGTCAATAAAATTGTATTTATAACTGATTCCATGCATTTATTACTAAACGAAAATACCACATTTATTTTAGTTTAAAATACTTAACATGTGTAACTAATATGATTAAACTTATTTTATCTAAAAACACTTTATATACTTAATCCATAGAATGAAATAAAACCCATAACCTAAATATATTCATGAATAACCGAGTGTAAATCTGGCTTTTGTTATCGTTATACCAAAAAAGAATAGCATTCCGATGCTGATAGGTATGAGCATGAGACATTTTTTTCACCAACTATACAAACATTTTCTAGGGATAAAAAAAAATCACTTTTTTAAGTTTAAAACGGTGTCATATTAACGATGTAGGGTTTAAGTTACATTACGAATGCATATTATAGATTTGTTTATGGATATATTTGTTTAAACATTATAAACACAATATCCGGTATCTCAGCACAATAAACCGAAGATTGTAGTGTTTATTCTCGGGTTACGTAAACGTAAAAAATATAGTAAAGCATACAAATGAAACATACCAACTTGTAATTTAACAATTCTAAAAAGTGAACTTAAAAAAATGTAATAAATCATCCTCGTTTATAGAATTTTATAAACATTTTGTGGACATAATAATTTTATTTTTACTCTACTTTTGCATGCAATATGATACCTATTACTCCTCAATGTTGAAAAATCTGGCCAGTCAGATACCTATTGTTTTATAATGATGTATTTAACAACGACTTAATTTACTTTTGAAAGAGAATTATCAATTAAGATGTTATATTTTATCTTTTATTTAATCAATACTACTCTGGATGGAGTTCAGATTACATACCTAAAATGTTATTATCCAATATTAGAGTTAGATGTTAAGTCATATACAACATACATAATTGTAAAGGTCAACAGTCTATTCACTCATATTTAGATTTTAAGTATTAGTTTTAAATTAATGTGTGTATGTGTTTATCATGTCATCTGTATACACTGTTTCTTAAAAGTAGAAAAAATACTTCGAACTTTAACTTCGAAATAATTGTTTACTAATAAAATTGGTTGGTTAATTCATTTGTTAATTTTCAAAGGGCAAAAATAAATAGTTCCTATTTTTCAAAATAATCAAGATCAATCATTGGATTCAARTTTTACGCAACCATTACAACAGAGACCAATTGAAACCTACTGTCCACGTGAATATGGATAATTATGATTGCCAGCATTTTTTTGAATTTTTTTTTTTTTTTTTTTTTGACATTATTGAACTGCGGTTGTGAAACATTTGTTGTTCTTATAATCTAGAGTAAAAATAATAAAAATGGAAATATATTGTATGGCTATTTGCGTAATTTATACACGTCAAACCTACATTATTATACGTAGGTACCTATCTATAACTCATTTATTTATTTTTTTAAATCGTCATAAATTATTAACATTATTAAAATCATATTCGCATATCTCATTTTGTATACAATATACAAATTATATATTATTATGTTATTTGGCCATAACAATAATCCATCAATATTTTATACCATTTCCATTATGGAATAAATCGTGTTTATGGTGTCACCGATCACCAACAAACACCCATACAAAAACTTTATTAGAGTATATATTGTATTGCATCGTTATTGTACACGCGTCGTTAAACTACCAATATTTTAAAACCAATACTATATCGGTTTTTTTCAATCATGCACTCGTATATATTAAATACTAAAAATGTACAACATAACAAAATGGTTGTGTTTTTTTTTCATAAATAATCGTTTAGGTCATCATAATAATAAATTACATGTATTAGTTTGATAATTAAATTCATTATTCATAATTATTAATATTTGAACATTTATTTTATAGATGTATTTTGAACAACTGATAAAATGATCATCATCTCAGTAATAAAGGGATATAGACTCTGAAATATATTTATGAATAAAGAAAAATGGTACTCACTACATGCATTTATTTTTAGTTTTATTTTTTTCACTATGACATTAATATGCAATCATTCTCATTGAAAAGTAATAACAACCATCGTTCGATTATTGATATGAAAATATGTAATATTATTATTATTACTGCTATTTATAACACAAAATAAATTTTAAAAACACAAAATTATTTAAATTTTTAGGCTATTACACTATATTTATAATAAGAAACTTATCACAATACTTTATAACATAAGCATAATTTATTGTAATTATAAAAATTTAAAAATATCAAAAATATTAAAAAATTATTTTTTTTTTTTTTTGGTGGTTGAATTTTAAATGTTAACTCAATTTATTAAAATTCCGAACATTTTCAAATTTTTTGAAGTTAAAAATGTGTATAATTTAATTTCAAATTTTAATATCTAAGATTTGTTAATTGAATAAAAGTTTCTTCATTAGTTTCCGTTCAGCATCTTTTAATCATTGAAAAATACATTGGAGTGATTTTTTTTTATGGGTATGAGAGTATTGACTAGTATATTATGTTAATAACAATAACATATATGATATAAATAATATACATGATGAATTATTTTTTTGCATTATTCTAGTATCTAAGTCTTTTTGATCTATTTCCGCTTCCACAATATCTTTCATATTCCTCTATGTAGTTCCATATATTTTCCTATCAACTCTTCTAAAATTCTTAAGTCTTCTTTGTTGTGATTCTCTCGTTGATGTCTAGTCCTTCCCCTTGATTATAATTTATTTAATTTCCATTTCATGACTGCTTGATTTTTCTCTCTTCGCCATGTGTTTGACCTGCTTATCTTATTTTCTGACTTTTAAATATACCGCTCATATTTTTAAAATTTATTATAAGACTAATATTTATTAATACACATATTAAGTTAATTGTGAACTGAAGACTCTAAATGATGTAATTATTGATGATCTAATTGATGAACAACAAAATACCGCCGGAATTATTTAAAATATATATATATACAACATATTACAAAATTCAAGAAGTACCAAAAGGTGTACATTATACAACAGACGCTTCCGAGTTAGAAGAAACAGTAAGCATTCAAATTTAAAATAATATACGAAAACGACAATATAACATACAAACTACCTAAGAATTGTTCAATTTACTCAGCTAAAGGAGTTGCCATTTTAAAAGCTATAAAATAATTATCTTTAATAACAACACTATTTAAGTATACCTATTATTCTTAGTGACTCTTTAAATGCTATAAATAAAATAAATAATAGGTATAATGAATCCAAGTTATATCACAATCCTCAAATAAAATAAAATAGACAAAGCCAAAACTAATAAACCACCAAATATCACTCGTCTAGATCCTGAGCAGTATAGCAGTATGGCATAAAGAAAAATTAAACTGAGAATAAGCATGCTAAACTCACTATATCCGACTTAAACACATTCATAATATGATAAATTCAAAAACTTTATAAAAATGTACATAAGACAAAAATGACAAATATTCTGAACTAATCAGAACACCAAACTAAACCATACAAAGAGTTCAACATTCAGATGAGAAACCCAACACTTATACGTAATGAAAAGACTTACCCACGGATTTCTCGTTACAATAGAAGAACCCTCTATATGGGAAGAATGTAGCTTAACGCTCACAGTAAAGCGCTTATTAGCGAAATACTAACGATACGGTATCCTCAAAATCTCAACATGACAAAAAAACTACACTACCAACTCTAAACAGAACAAAAGAATTCTTAACTTCTTAAAATCAACAATGTTAATTAATAAAATACAATTTTAACGATAATTATAATATCACATTATGTAAATACTTAAATTAAGTTTAGCTAGAAATTAAATAACTGTAACTATAATAACTGTCACTGTCGATTTTTTTTTTTATATAAGATAATATTATGCCATGATTATATCAATAACAAGTCTACCACTAGGTTAGGTTATATATTAGGTTAGATATACAATTAATAGACAAATCAATTATTAATAGTAATAATTTAAATAAATTATAATATTATATCTTGAGAAATAAAGACTACATAACTCTACAACTCTCTGGTCAGATTCGATTTCGTGCGCAACGATATTTATCATTAAATTTAAATTTAACATTTTTGTATA